>JAODKL010000041.1:7560731-7579777 GCA_026780765.1 Petrocephalus schoutedeni
TAGACACAAATTGAGCTGCAGCCTGAGTGGAGTACGAATTGTTTTAGAAAATTCTATACCTTCCTGCTCTCCCCCTCTCACTCTTCTCCGTCTGCCTCCCTCCCTCCCTCCCTCGCTTGCTCCCTCCCTCTGTCTCTGTCTCCGAGAAAGGCGAGGGGCGGCGTGGCGAAATGAGGTGCAGCATTAGTGTTTTTTGCTTGCCTGTGCAATAGAAAACGACAAGCGTCAGGGACTCCGTCAGCAGATCAGGGCGATGCAGATGGGAGGCGAAACAGCTCCCCGGTGGCGGTGGCACCCGCTCGGCCGTGATTGCGGGAGCCGGGATGAAGTCAGCACTGACAAAGTGCGCCGATTGATGGATGGACAAAGCCGGCAACTGGATGTGAGAATGGATGAGGGCAGAGGGGGAATTTAACACAGACAAACAGAATGAAAGACAAAGAGGAATTACCTGCTAAAGTATTCCGGCACACAAATCCCACAGCAATTTACTCACCGCTAACTGAGCACAGGAGGCTTGTTTGCATCTGTACAGATTCACCCAACATGTATGAACGCTTTTGTTTCTGCAGACAGACACAAGCTGCTGTAACCCAATAAATCGCAACAGCCCGGCACCTTCCTTTTATTGTCTAAATGTCCTTAAAGCTGCTACATTTAGGCATGCATGCATCATTTTCCTGTTTGAAGTCTTTGTTCCACATAGGCGGCTAAGCCTTTGTGTAGCTTTGAAATGCAAGTATCATATACATTCCCCCTCAAACTGTCCCTGATGTGCTATATTAACAGACATTTAGAGGCTATATATTTTTGTCTAAATGTTTATTTAAAAAAATGTATGTTGCTACAGTATGTCTCAAGCCTGCATCAAATACTAATGTTAAGCCATTAGGGCCAACTTAATATTGCAACTATAAATACATGTAAATTATTAATATTTTTTAATGGTGTTTAAAATGGTCTACTTAAGGTATTCTCGAATCTTCTTTATTTGTAAAAAAGAAGAATGTTGGGTAAAAGCTTACAAGGTTACAAGGTAATAGAACATTTTTTTTCCATTCACCCCAAATGACAAAACTACAATTTAATGAGCTGTTACACCAAAGGATACACCACTATTTTTATGAGTGTGCTCTAAATTGCCAATGTTTTTTAATTTTATTTCGCTGGTTTAACCCAGGACATAAACCAGGACGGAGTAACTATGGGATACTTTAGGTGTATTATTGCTTGTAAAGTTTTAATGACTCTTGAAACCAAAAAACACAGCCAATAACCTTGTTGTCCTGTCCAAAACCTTCCGAGTCTTTGGGGTGGGGGGGGGGGGTGCTGCACCCTTGTTGGAGAGTGTATTCTCATTACCATTGTACCTGTACTACATTAAATGTCACGGATGGTGGTGGGGCCCGGAAGATTAAGACTAATGCCACTGGCCTCAGGAACTCCGATTAGAATCACGCTCATTACTCAGACTGGTGACGGAAGCAATTTAAAGCCCTGGTCTTTACAGTACAAGGGGCAGGGCAGCACCCTGTCGCACAGTGCAGCTAACACACACCCATTCACTACACTTTCATTATATCTGCCAAGGACGCGCGAAGGCCAGTCGGCCACGGGGTTCACTGGCACCGTCCCCCTTCCTTCTCCTATGCCGGACACAAGCCATATATTTTTTTTGCACTGTGGCTATTTCTGTATAAGTAGCTTTAGTAATAGTACTTAGAAACCACATAAAGGGGGCAGAACAAGAAGAAATGCTTGCAGGTGTAGTAAATAATGAATTACTGAAAGGATATGCATATCGAGTAGTAAGAACGTGCACTTCCACGCCAAGCGCGGAAAATCTAATTGTGGAAAATTGCTATATTTTTGTCATTCTGTGAGATGTGATGGTCGCTGTCAGCAGAGATATGGCCATTTGGGACCCCCTGTGATGCTCAACCAAAAAAAACTACCTGGCTGAGGACAGGGAAGGCTTCCATTTATTCACCAATTACCATCCGTCTCCGCAGAGACTTCCTGATTGCGACAAGGGCGTACGGCTACGTGTAAAGTTGCATGACCTTACGGATGTTTTCATGCGTGAGGCAGTGTGGGCTAAGAAGATTACTCTCAGGGCATGTGTGTGCTGTAAACAGAAAAAAGGGTGAGTTTATAATAAATCTCATAGCGTGTGGAATCATTTCCTTCAGTTGACCTTGTACAGGCTCTTGGACAGGGTCAGTGAAAAGTGTGATATGAAATATGAGTGAGCAAAGGCGGCTGAACAGTAAATCAGTCTTCTATGTGATTAGCTCTGAAGTCCTGCAAATGTGAATCCAAGCCACCATTCTCTTTTTTTTAAAGAAGAATTTATTGTTCCTGAAAATTCAGTGCAGATATACAGTGTACAGCTTTGTGCAACATTTTAGTTGCTATATTTAAAAATGCTTATTTAATAGGTCTTTCACTATACAGGATAAAGAATAAAAGAACTCATATTTAGAAGCTTTTAAATGTAGCTGAATTAGTATTCCTATAAATAAGTAAATATATAGGTTAGTATAGCTTTCTGTTAAAAGTGGTACTGGTGAAAAGCATGATAACATTTAATATTTATTATTAATAGTATCCTGCATTTACATTTTATCTGTAATTATTGGAGGTTCATATTGTAATGATATGTGAAGAATTGTTCAGTTCGCTGGAAATTGTTAAGATGTGGGCGTTTGTTATAGTCTTTAGTTTTTATAATCTTCCATCGTTTAATAAAAGCCTGAGATCTGCATGTTTATAATGACTGGAGAAATAAAGGTTCTGGTTTAGAAGATGGGGGGAGGAGAAGGCAAGCTTATTTTGATGCCCCTCTGTGCTGTGAAGATACAGTTACAAGCTGTGAAAAATGGGCTTTACAGCCTGGAAGTCGACACTTAAACTCCCCGCTGCTTGTAAAGCAGACCATCTCCCACCACACCCCCCCCACTCTTCCTACAAATGGGCATCAACAGGCCATGAAATAATCAATGCTGATCATCCATCTTGGGCCCTGTCGATATGTTAATGACTCTGCCTCATCGTTATTGCTATACAGCCATAAATCATTCCCTTTACCAGAATGCTTAGCAGCTGCCGTGGCGAATCCCTGGCTTGGAATGAAATACAGTCTTTTAACAATTAATGTCCAAGCATTCTGCTGCTCTGCACCTTGATTGTTTTCAGATTTTCTGAAAGCAGCAGGATAGATTGCAAATCAATAAAACAATAAGACAGAGGGTTTTAATAAAAGGGAGAGTTGCGAGTAAATCATAGTGGTTTTCTCGACCGCATTGCATTCTGGGTAAGAAATAATTGGATACCTTGTACCCAGCAGTCATTTTTTAAGGTTATAAGCACTTGTATCTTCAAGCTGGAACAAGCCATCTGCCTGAACAGATTGTATGCATATGATAGTAAATTTTCCTCGTCTTATCTACCATCTATCCAATCACACACATAGCTTTCCCTTTTATAATCTGAGTAATTTAAGTCAGAATTACTGAAGCTCTACTTATTATTGTTGTCAATCCACCAATGGCACACACCTCATGAACAAGCATTGCATAATGCTTGGGGTTAAATGTGGGGTTAAATCGCATCCCCGGTGCAAAACAAAAGGCGATCTGAATGCTGCGCAAGGATGATGTATTTCGGTTTACAGGATGTAAAGGCAGGAAGCAGTTGGAAAGACATTAGCTGATTGGGGGTACAAAGACAATTAGAACTGATATGACAGGTCAAAGAAGTGGCGAGCGCATTCAGGATGGAAGTAATTTATTCAACGGATTGTCCAAAATCATAAACTGTGCTGATATACACTTTTGCAGCCGGACAGTGGAAAATTTGATAGTTGTTTCCTCTCCATGAATTACTCAGGCAGGAAGCCCGCTTGACGTACAGTGAATTGTTCAGCATCCTGATAACAATTTAAATCCTGTTATGGTTAATACTGCATAATGGTGCAGTAAAAATTGAACATGACATACAAGCAATTTATTATCTATGTTTTTTAACCTTGAATATCAAATTGTTTGTTCATCCACATCCTTTTGATTTACTGCAAAGTGCATATTTGATAAAAGCATGAATTTTCATTACATGAAAGATGTGTTCGAGGGTGTTCATATATACAGCCACTTACACGTTCATATGCGGTAAAACAAGGCATTTCATGGTGGGTTTTGTTTCAGATGCAGCATATATACTTTTGTCTGTGTACTATAAGCCGATGCAAGATCAGTTTAATTTGAGAATAATAAAATGTGAAATCAAATGCGAAACAGCACAGGGCTCTCAATTGCATTTAACATGCTTTAATATACTTAAGAATGCTCAGTCAGTTAGGCCTGTTTTTCTGTATGCAGAATATAGGCTGGGAGGATATATGAGTTAAGACTTATTATAACTTAAATACTTGAAGATTTCATTAGCTAGTACAATCGTGCAATGGAAAAGGTGAACGCTAGTAACAACTATCATATGGTACACAACACACACCCGGGAGTGTAGCTCTGCTGGGCGTATGGCTGTCCGAAATTTTACCTTTTTTTTTTTTAACTTATGTATGGACTTATGTATGAGTAATCGTAGATCGATTGTAGTAGGGGACAGTCTGCATATGATTTCATATATCCATTATTAAAATCTTAATAGATATTGGGGATTTTGGTGAATTTGGCGTTAGGGCCAGCAAACTTGCTCCTTGTCATTTCAGTTATTATTGGTTTGTTTTTAGTAGACCGCATACATTTATAATGATAGCTTGTATTCTGCTGTTTTAAAGTAGGATTTAAAAATGTTGAATAAGAACCCAAGTAACGGTGAATTTACTTTAGCTTTGCTTTAGATCTAAAGTGCTCATGGGCCATATCTTTGGTTTGTTACATTGTTGATGCTTCTTCTCACTGCGTAGTACTAAAGTGATTAATCTGCTGTTCAGATTTATGCCAGCTTTGGAGGACATAACAGCAGTGTGTTTAAGTTTTACAAAATAAATGGAGAGCATTTCAATTGAGACAGATAGCAGACGTAGTCTGCGAAATGCAAAGTTTGACCTGTGGAAGTTACCTTTCTAAACTGTTTTTGTTACTAAGCATAAGAACATTAACTGTAGATGAGAAGGAAAGCGACTGTGCTGCAGAATTAGTGCAGAAGCCTTGCGGAAAACAAGCAGGGAGGATTTTATTTAAGTTTGTGGCTTCCAATAAAAAAGATGAGTGGCCAAATGCAATTACTCTTCCATCTTACAAGTTGGAATGTGCCCTTGTATGTCTACTTCCTGGCAATGGTTAAAAGTGAAATATGTATCTGTCCTGCTCCTTCTCGGTCTCTGCTTGTTTAAATATTCTTTGTGAGTCAGAAGATACATTATGGCCTCTTAAAATTTATCATAACAGTGGTAGATGTGACACTATGAAAATCCACCATTAATCTGGAAACGCCGGCGTTGAAGGTTGCAAAAGGGGAGAACTGCATTGCATGTTCATATGAAATAAACAGAAGATATGTATTTGATAATATGATCTACGAAGTGTTGTGCACCCTGAATGTGGTACAAATTGTTTTAATTGAAAACCTATGAAAAAGCATTGCGTATCACTGAGAATGTCTATAACATGCTTGGGATGGTAGTTAAGCCTAAGGTGTTGCTAGAGGCTATTAACTACCCAGAGGTGCTTAACATGTAAGACGTCAAGGCTTGGAAGGCAGATGTGCTTTGTGCTTATGTTGTGATTATTACAGGGATGCTTCCTCACACTCACTGACCCCCACACCCGATAAATATTATCGTTCATTTCTGTTTTTCAATTTGAAAATTGACTAATGTGATCCTATTTATTCATTTGTGTATCATCAGGGGGTGATACATCTGTACATGTTGTATGCTACCAAGTCTTTTAAGATTTTCAGGGAACAAAATTACGTGTATCTATCCTACTTTTAATGTATTTTTTTTTACTTTATTGTTATTTCTTACTTAATTAATTAGAACTAGAATTAATTTGAACCTTAATTTTCTCCTATTGCTGACTGCAGTTGCTCTGACTGATAGCTATGTCCAGAAACCATGCTTTTAATCCTTGTAGGTGCACTTTCTTGCTGACGGAAAGTGATTTATGTTTAGGTTTTATAGACATCAGATTTGTATTACACTAGCAAACTTTGTCCAATAACCAGAGTGTATCACTGACACCTTGATCGACACCTTAATAGTCATTATGGAATAAACCTTTCAAATAAACCTACTGAAAGTAAAGGTAATTGTTTAAATAAAATACATTGTTAAGCAATGGCAACGTTAACTGGTTAGCGAGTAGTTCACTGTTTTGAGACTAACTCGCTTATATTACTGGAAGAATCAATGGCCAGTATTGTGGCAGAATTTACTGACTGCTAGGCGTTATTATCTGTTGTAAGTCAATGTTCATGTAATTCAGCCCACTTAATTTGTTATTATTTTATTGGTAAAGACTGAATGTTTTGCAGGTTATGCTATTATCATGCTGTCAAGATGCATTTCAGCAGATTAGCTGAATGTGCCCTGTGTTCAGCTTACTTTTGATAATTGGGGCAGGTGCATGTTTAGTGATGCAACTGTTGGGTTGAGGGGTTTGTCAGTGTTAATATTCCTCCTGGAGAATGGATAAACCAGGCCTTAGTGCTTTCTGTCATCAAATGCCCTTTGGAAGACGTGTCACTGAATTACATTTGGCAAGACTGTCTAACATTTCTAATACTTTATTGACAAACACATTTAATTCAAAATATGCGAATATTTGGCCCATCTACATTGTAGAAGAACAATAAGTTATGGCTAATTTTAGAGATGTGCGAGCAACTGCTTTGTATGTAAACTATGAATTGCTCATTAGCAGAAAAGCATTTTTAAACCTTTAAATGCATTTCAAACTGGTTTAAATAATGTGACGGGCTTTGTGTCAAACAGATCGGATGAGCTACATGATCAAAGCTCACGAGAACATCCATAGCAGCTTATTTTATTATTAACTCTGTCCATTTAACATGCCGTCCTTATGTTGGGGACATAGTAAGTAAATAATTTCCCCAATGTATCTTTACTACACAAATATCAATATTTTCAAACATTGAGCAAATATTGAACATTCCTTTTTGTCTACATTTTATTCAATTGCTTTTGATGTAAATAGCTTTTTGACATCTTTTCCGTCATATGAGTTTATGTTGACCTTTTAATTTGCTGTCTCATAAGATTAACATATCCCAGTCAATGTTCTCATGTGGTTGTTTGATTATTGCAATTGTAGTGGCATTGAACTACCTGAACAGCGAAAATATAAACAAACAAACAAACAGGCCTAGTTGTTTCATGGATGGTTTGAAGCTAGCTCTATCGACCCCTTGGTATTGGAGGACTGCAGTGCATGCAAGCTTCTGGAAACACACCTCTGCTACACTGCACTGTTTCAAAATGACCACACAAGGGGAATATTGTGTCTTTGTGGACAGATCAATGTGCATGTGGTCCTTTGAATTTTGACACAATTCGTTTGCATTTAATCAACCTAAGCAAGAATGCAATGAAAAGTTATTTATAATCTCCATCCATCCATTTTCCCATTACTGCTTATCTAGTGTATTATTGCTGGTGGTATATACCAGTCTAAGGGACTGTTCCTAATATAACACAGGTCATCTGAAGTGTCAAGAATGCCAGATACATAGGACTCTGTATATTTCAGTGTCATTTACTGTTAAAGGGCTGTTTGGTGCTATGACTTTTGGTAACACTTTCTATGAAAGCCATGTCTATAAGAGTCTATGAACACATTCATAACACATAATGCACCCATACAGCATTATTAACATGGCTATAAATATAGAAAACACATAATGCATTATAGCCATGTTTATTATGCATTATGGAGCTCTCATCTATTATGTACTATAGGTACCTTCATAATGCAGTACAATGCATCCTTAAAGCTCATACCCACCATTATAATGCATTATGAAGGTATCTATAGAGCATTATAGTTGAGAGTTTCATTGGAGCTTATGAAGTATTATAGTCAATACTATAATACCTTACAACTGTCAATAGAAAATGCTGCAATGCATTTATTAATTCTTATACCAACCAAGATATCAATAATACATTATATATGACGGCTTTAACTAAAGTGTTTTCCAACTTTTTATTAAACTTTTAGTGAACTGTATTGTATGCAAAAAGAGGCACTTTAAAATTTAATTAAGGAATCATCCCGTTCCTTGGTCTTGGCAGTGATAAAATATTTTGCATAAATGAATACATTTATATTATGATGTTTTTATCATTCATAAGTGGGGTCAAACAAAGTATGGTTTGTCATTTAATTTAACAATCAAGTTATTTAGTAACTGAGGGGCTATGGTGCTCAGATTTTTAAATGAAAATTTTTAATGTGGTTATAAGGTTAATTGCAATACATTGTACGTGATTGGTAGGTTGCAAATTAAAGCGGACTTCTGTACTTATACTGGTGATCCAGGTTATGCAAGGGTACCATATGCTCTTTAGTGAAATGTCATTGACTCTACACATGCATATTCTGGGTAGAGGGAGGGCATCTACCGCAGTGTATTTCATCAATGACGTTTTAAGCTGTCATCAGTAGTAGTTCAGTTTGATCCATTGATCCAGCTAATTCTGTGAAAAAGGAGATTGCAAGTCACAGGACAGTCCAGCCGTCCTCTAACCCAATGTTTCTCAAGCTGGTCTTCATGGACCCCCAGATGGTTCATGTTTTTGGTTCCCTCCCAGCTCTCTGCCAGACAGTCCACATTTTTGCCCGCTCCCAGCAGGAGCAAAAACGTGGACTGCATGGGAGTCCCTGAGGACCAGTTTGAGAGACTCTACTCTAACTACGGAGCCATGTCCACTGCGAATCTAACTGTATGTCTGTATGTCCTGGCACTGCAACAGGAAACAAAGGCAATGGGGGAGAAGCAGGAAACTCCACATCCCCACCCCTAAAGGTGTGAGGTGACACTCAGCCTCCGTGCCACATCATGGAAAGACATCATAAGCTAGAACCTTTTTAATAAGGCTCCTCAAAACCCTATACATTTAGATTCACTGCACTAGCAGTATTTGATGAATGGAAAGTGGCTAATCTATTAAACAAGGCCAGAAGAAGGCCTTAAGGATATTGACTCAAGCAGCTGCACATGTTGATCTAAATATAGAAGAAAAAACATTTTTTTTTTTTTTTTAAATAAGCGTTTTAAACTTTTATTCAAGGGCATGTAAGGTGTGTTTCAGCAGCAAGCCTCATAGCTTCTCAATTATTGCATTTAAGCATAGAAGGAAAACAACTTAACACCCCTTAAAAGAATCCACTAAATGTAGATTTGATCTTTTAATATGCAATTTAGGTTTCGTCTGACTCTTTTTCATGTTCTGTTTACCCATATCCTCGGAGGTCAGTGGCCTGATAATTTGCCATGGCATATTTAGAAATTGCAGATAATTTTGGTTGTATATTATTAATGAGGAGAGACACTGATTAGAATCTTGGGAATTACTGTTGATGTGAACAATCTGGGTGGAGTGAAAAATTATTAAACACACTCAGCGGGGGCTGTAGGGGTTCCCATTGTCGCGCGATGCTATTAATTCTCATTGTATCGGGAAGCAGCTTGATTGCATACTGTGAAAGCTGTTTGCTGGAGAATGAGTACAATTCCATCGCAGTTGTTTGTGGTGTTAGACTAAATGCTAATTAGGCTCTTGCACAATAATTAGAGGTTTATGTTAGACAGACCAATTTAAACAGTCCTGCTCTAACAATGAAGAAAATACAGGCAAATCGTGCTCAGTAATTGGAGTCATGCTAACATTCAGTAATCTAAGACGGAACAACAGGGAATATATATATATATATATATATATGTATAATTTCCCCTTTGATGTTAGCATCAGATATCAGGCCATTTTTAAATATCAGTTGTAATATTGCTTTACAGATATATTCTATAATGCATTATTACTGAGTCATCTTACATATTAGTCAAAAATACAAAATGACAGATGGTGATATATTATCTGACTCTCTTTTCCCCTTTGTCACTGTTGTTTTCTGTTAATACAATATATAAAAAATGGCTATGCTTCGCTATCGCCGAGGCCTACTCCTGTTCCGCTATAAATTTAAGATTGGTGCACTGGGCTTTTTTTTCCCTTCTCTCACCTTGAAGACCAATACTCTCCAACTGTTCCATTTCAGGAGAATATATCTGCCTCCTTATGCCCTATTTGTCTCCTGCCCAAAGTGCTGCATTCCCCTTTAGGCTGACCTCCTTGCCATTGCTGTCCGGGACCTCCATCTACCCTGAAACTCTCAGCGCCTTTCCAATTTTTTTTCCACACCTGTCCTGACCTCCCTCCGCCAGCTCGAGCCAGCCCCTGATGTGTCTGATTTAACGTCCGTGCTTGAGCTCACCGCTGGCCCCACTTACCTCTGAAACGCGCCTCCTCCTCCCCTGGGGGCCCCCACTGCTCCCGCACCCCTGAGCGCCGGTGCCGGCTCCTGCTGCCTGGCACGGGCCCACTCACTCTCGCCGCTGGCCCCTCGGCTGTGGAATTGGCCGCCCACCGCTATCCTCCCACCATCGCCCCCTTGCTTGCTGTACTCATGCAGAGGCCTGTCCAACCCTGGGGCTAGACTTTAACCAGATAATATCTGGTTGCTATCAAACAAGGGCCTCGGAGAAGCAGCAGCTCTCCAAGTGACCAAACAGGTTTCAGATTGAGCATGTAATGCCTGTTACCTAATACTGCACGGTTTCGGATCCCATCTTGGCGGCATTGGGAACTTTGATAGAAGACATGGCAAAAATGCGGCTGTCTTAAAGTATAGCGCTGATCAGCCGCCTCTTGAAATCGGTAAAAATGACTTCACTGTATAAATAATTCAACACGTCCGTGTTGCCAGCCATGGATTTTACTTTTGTTTCAGCAGCGAGACGTTAACCACTGAAAATAGAATGCTTACCTTCATGTTGAATGTTTCACTTATGTTTTTTTTTTGGACCGCTCCTTGTTTGTGAATGTGAAATAAAAGCCTTTGAGGGATTGGTCCGGCAGTACTTGAGTATTTGACAAGTCTTGTGTATTAAGCGCGGCGATCGGGCAAGCTGCCTCTTCTTGACCTTGGACGTGGTCCTGCCAAAAAAGAAAAACCCAAAATCTGGTATCGAGACGCCGCATATTTTATTAACGGGCCAAGCAACCGTCGCGTTAACGCGAGCAGAGACTTGGCCTGTGGCTTTCTGAGAGTCAACATCCCGGCATGTATTTTTTACACTCATGCATAATTAAAAACTTAAATTACTTGCCATGTACAAAATTCATATGCCGGGGGAAAAGGCTACATGGAAATTAATTTTCTTTTCTGCAAGACTGACAGGAAATCAATTAATCTTGATGTATTATTTTATGCAGGACAGGGTGCAGGAAGCAGCACAGAGAATGGCTACAGCTGTTCTCATTGGAAGGGCCATATATTATAGTTGGCGTGTTTGACAGCTTCTGAGGGAAATGGCTGAAGGATATCAGGCAGGTGACTCAACTGTAAAAATTTATTGTAGGATACAAACTGTTTCCAGGGACGGATGTGAAACTTGCAGTGGAAAGGCGGGGTATTGAGGAAATATATAATACACTTTTTTTTTTTGAATGAAGCAGGTTGTCAATATTTACAGTGTTCCTCTTTGTAGTGCATAGCGTTTGTTTGATTAGCTAGTCATATGGTTGTGGGTGCCTGACGTGAATTTGAAGTGCCTTCTGTGGTCTTCAACACCAGCCAACTAAAGGCACTTAGGCTATATAACAGTCTGCTGTGGACCGCAGAGGTCTCAGTAGCGAGGTTAAAGTTTTATAACTTTCAGTCAGTATTCCTAAGTTCTTCTCAGCTGCGGCTATCTTCCTGTGCACTTGCCGTAAATAGGTGTCCAGTACTGATAATCCTGCGGTCGGCAGGCTGAATTCACCGCTGGGCCTGAGCAAGACCTTTAACCCCCAACTGCTCCGGGGACTCTCTCAAAAATAAACATAAAAGTGTGTCGCTTTGGATAAAAGCATCTGCTAAGTACATTAAATGTAAAATGATGAGACTGGTCACTATGGGCAACTATGTTTAAGTACAAATCACCGTGTTATTCCAAATGTCTCTCACTTTTAGGTGCACTATTACATAGATTACAGCAATATACGGCCCCCTTCCACTTGACAAGGTGCTGTGATTTAGGTACTTAAATGTGTCCGATTACTTGATTGAAGTGGACTACGTATTTACTACCTCAAACGCAGAGAGTCATCATGAAGTCATTAAAGGCTTCGTTTCTGACTGCTGTGCAAGAATTTAATAATTATGCTGCATGTGCAAACAATACGAATACGAGATGTGCTCGCGAGTGATAATCGTGATGAACTGTTTCGGTTGTGTTCATGTTTTGAACTTCAAACAGTTCAATAAATAAGTGTAGCCAATGATTGATGAATGTGTGATTAAATCGGGTACTAGTTTAAGGCTTTGCAAGAAGAATGATGGTTTTTGCTTGGATGAACTCTAAATGTCCTTCCTGCCTAAACCACGTCTCCGGCGTTGCAGTTTCACGTAATTGTTGATGATAGTCGCCAATGTGACCTACAAGGGTGAACATTTGTCAGCCAGATTTTAACAGATGTTAAACATTTGTTGAAGTGACTTTGGGATCTTTGAACCACATTATCGCCCAGCCACTGTATCAGTGGCAACAGTTGGTATGTGATCGTAAAACACACATAAACAGAGATTACATTCAGGGTGACGTCTTTGAGATTGTGAATATTCGCTGAGTAGTAATTTTAAGGTTGCCTGCCCCAGCCCCACCCACCCCCAACTACATTAGTGTGTGCAAACAGGTACAGGTGACCTGCTATCTCTTTTACACTTTATTATTGCAAATGGTTGTTTTTTACTGCATGTACATCACCATAAACCACTGCAAATTTTAACCTTAGATTTCCAGTTGTTGCAAAGATTACAAACATAGAAATCATTTTGCTAATGTTTATGCATGCTTAATATCATACCCTGGATTGCTTGTTTGGGTATCAGTGGGAAAATGCGCATTTGTTTACACTATAGAGGGCGTGGCTGGTCACCCTGGCCCTCTGTGTCATATATTTCGTTCCATTTGTGAACAGATTTCTGTGGTCAACATGACTGGTGAGCAACAATCAGCAAACATCTGTTACTATCTATTAATGAGGCGGCTTGGTGAATTTATGGCCGAGGACTGCTGGTACATTTTGAAGCCACGTTTCAGCTATGGTGGATGGTTTATGGCTCGGAGCCACAGTCATGGCTTATGTTGTAAATGTTAGAAAAATGAGAGCGCAGAAAACAACTAAATTAAAATGGCAAATGACCCCTAGCAGATGGAGCACTATATAACTAATGCAGGAAGGCACGGAGCTGCCGTTTGAGAAAAGGCTGCCGCACATTACATTCAGCGCAGGGAATTTAAATATGTATTTAAATCAATCACAAATTAATTAATCCGTGATGGACTGACAACTCATCCACGCTGACTCCTGGCTCCTGCCCAGTGCATTCTGGGATATGCCTGACCCAGTTGTCACGGGAAATGGGTGGACGATCAGATTAATGAATTTGCCGCAAATCTCTTTGGTGCTTGACCGTCTGATCGATGAGTGAGTATTTATTTTTATTTATATCCACTGCAAATTAATAGTTGCATCAAAAGTATGCCAATGCAAGGCGTGACACCTTACTGCTTGACTGAAGATTGATCCATACCGAAACGTTTTCAGAACGGTTTGTCTTCATACACTTATGATAACAGGTTCTGTGTATATTATTTCAGTATGTTCAGCATCTCCTGTTATTTACAGAATGTTCAGATTATCCAGTCCAATAAGTGAACTTGTGGACCATTAATATGAATCACAAATCTATTTTAATCTAATAAAAAAAATTTTTTTTGCAAACTAATATGAGGGTAAATGATACTATTATCATGGTTAAACACTCTATAATTTTTAAATTGCCTATTAAATGAGCCCCCGGTATGGCAGAAGGATCCGGGATGCAGCCCCGGGGCTCAGGACATGGACCCAATGTGAAGCTTCTCTTCATCCCTTCAGTTCTAGCATGATGGAGCATAATTTGCTTAATTCCTCCCGGGAGCAGAATGCTTATATCGGCTGGGACACTCCAGATTAGAGCCCTGTTAGTGGCTGCCAGGGGTGAACTGGGCACTTGTGGCTTGCAGGTTGCCTGGCATGAGATACGTTGTTTCTTCAGCTGCGTCGGCCCCATACTGGGGAACTTGCTGTGTGTCTGAGGCCAACTGGAGCCTAACTGCATGTACATTATTTCCTCAGACCTTCATTGCAAAATATTATGGGGCTTATTTAAATACAGGCAGTCCTCAGGTAAAGGACGTCTGACTTATGAACAAACTACCATAAACAAACTACCTATTATATTAAAAATTCAGATTAAATACAATGGTTCATACTAATGAACGCACACACTTCATTATGACGGTCTTGAAAACATTGCACAACTTCAATTTCATCAGCTCGAGGTACCATACAGTACCGCATGTAGTGACTTTTTATTAGTACTGTATAATTATTATTCTTATTATGTACTGTATTATTATTCTTATGACTTAGCTGCAAATTTGACTTAGAAAACAGACTTAGGGAAGAGATCTCGTTCATAACCTAGGGACTGCCAGTACTCAATTATTCAACATGCATCTGGAAAGCAATGTTGCCTTTGCCAGATATGCATGTGTGGATCCCTTGGTGCTGTGTGTGTTGCATGCTGCATGTTTAAATAAACCTATACCTTGCTGTTAGATATGGCTCGTTGTTATGTGTGTGTTTGATTTTTTTGTATGCTTGGGAAAGTATCACATGTCGTCACTGTTAGCCTTAGGTAAACGGAATTAAATGTAGCCATACAGGTGCGTCCCTGAGGTGTTCTGATCCTGATAATCCCCTGGGATCCACACATTGGTGTTTTTGTCAGCAGTAAGGAGTGCCGATTCTTTTCTTCATTCTTAATTCTATAATTAGGCCCATCCTTATATTATATTGACCTAGGTATGTGCTCACACTGTTATGCTCCTTTTGTACCTATGAATGCTATGTGGATTCCACATGAGACCTCAGAGAGAGAAGCATGCAATTCCTCCCTTTACATAATTGGAGCTGTTCAGTTGCATGGTTCCAACTATGAAGGCTGCTAACTTTATTGGCAGCTATGCTTTTCGGAAACACACCCCTGGATGGGACGTACCCCGTTATCATCAGCAGCAGAAGAAACTACCAGTTTTGTTACGTCTACAGATGTAGCAGATTTTGTTTGCCTTGTTTATCTAGCTTGTGCATTCATTATGTCATTAATTTGACCCTTTTTGAGCGTTACACTAACTCACGCGCCAATTTCATTTGTGTGCCTTTTACTATATTCATCTCTCCAGCTTTTCTACCCTTGTAACTATGGCCCATTGCTTGTTGTCCATCACACCCAGTATGAAGGTCAACCTTCAGAGAAGTAATAGGAGAAGGTGTTTGAATACTGTTTAAATTACACGGTTGCTTTAAGAAGTGTTGTGTGTAATGCGTTCTGCATATGTTATACCATATCCAGGTTACTGCACAGCATTGTGCAGGGAATTGTATATTTATATCAGTCATTACTTTGCTATCCCAGGGGACACTGTTAAGTCCTGGTAGTGAAGGATGGGAACTTTTAACAAAGGGCAAATGTGTATGAATGGGCAGGAACTAATTTAAATAATTGCCCATTTCCTGAAACTGTGCTCCAAAAGTGAAAAATGCTAATAATATGTATTCATTTTCTGGAAGCGGGCAAAAAGTCCTCTAGATGTGGATCGTAGGTGTAACTTCACAACAGGAAAACACTGAACACTTTTGATTAAACATTTTTCTTTTTAATTTGCATTTTTGAGCTGGACGGATAGTCATTTTTATATTTTGAAACTTCTGCCCGACTTTCTGTTTTAATGATTATTTTCAGGAATTTCCCAGTGATCTTACCATCCCTTAAAAATCAATCTCTTTTTATGTTCAACCCCCCCCCCCCCTCCTCAGCCCTCCTCCAGCAGAAAATCTCCTGGACTGACATTTACAATTTGTCATGAAGATGACAGAGTGGGATGACACATACTAGATTATAAAATGCAGGGATGAACAAAGGTCAGATAAACAATTTGCCACCAAACCAGGCTACCCATAATGCTTACAGCCTCAATATCAGGGGGTATGAGCACAAAAGAATTGTGAGAAAGTCTGGAAGCTGGTGGCAGTCAGCTTTGCATTTTTTTTTTCCAGGTTAATTCATTCGATGAAAAGCTGCTGTGTGCGATGTGTCATATATCAAAGCCAGGGCATCAGTAATCTTTGCTCAAGGGCATGGATAACAGACAGATAGACATGTGAATGAGATGGAAAAAAGCAACTCATCCTTTTCTGCTAACACCACGGAGGAGATAAAGGAAGATTTATGAGTCATCTAGGACCACATACCAGCAAGCAGGCCATTTTTCACATCCTCCAAAAATTGGTGCTCGAAAGCAATCTGCTTGTCACAGTGTCCATCAGGTGCTTTAGGAGGAAATTGGGTCCCTCGGGCTTTTACTCTGTAGTCAGCTATTTTCTTTATAGCAGTTTTGTTTTTAATGGTATCCATAAATATATGTAGGGTTATAAGTACCTTTAACACCCAAGGTGATTTCATGTGATGTGCAATCTTTGCTCTGCTTTTGAACTGTAAGCCTCCCGATGGCACCCGCTGATGAACAATCCCAGCTCCCGGCTGCTCGACGTGCTGATTGACACTGATAAGGTACTATGAGTAGATCCTTCTTCAGGTTGGCTTGGAGACATTTCTTCCTAAAGGTAAAAAGGGAGGTTTCTTCTTAACAGTTAAGCCACATGAAGTGTATAAAGCATCAGATAGATGCTCATTTGGCTTTTTTTTTTTTCCTGAGTGCGATTACTAGGAACAAAACAAGCTTTTAAAAACAAGCTTGGCAGTCCTTTTTACCATGATCAGGTAATAGTTTAGCGTGCAGCTAGTGTCGAGGCTTAGGTTAAACAATATGACTGTGAAGATGAGTCAGTACTGTATTTTCATGCTGCGGCCAGTATAAACCCTTTCCTGTTTAGAGTAGCATTGTCAGATTTCCACAGAAATTAAATGATTATGACTTTGATGGTAGCAAAGGCCTTGCTTTCAGTCTCAGATAGGTTTCCGTAGACTTTGGAGAATTCTTTGAGGGTCCAGGGAGATGGATTATTTCACCAGTGCTCATCCCATTGTAGTTGCTGTGGTTTAAATCAAACATGGAAAACAGAGATAAGAATGATGCAGCTTTTGGCATCCATTGACAAATATACTGTTTCAGCATCGCAGCTAGATTGAACAATCAATCAATGAAACCTTTATAATACATTTTTTTTTCCAGTAAAGTCGATGGCTTTACAGCAAATCTCCCAGAAAAAATAAAAAAACAGAAAACCGTTTACAAACCGTCATTTGTAAATATAGTAAAATATAAAAATTGTCCTCAGTTCTATTAACTACTTAGTCTATGAATGTAAAAATCACAGCTTGCAAATTGTATTGTAAAGAATGTATGAGAGTCCATTGATAATGGTAAATATCTGGCGGTTTTAAAAATAGCTAGGTGTCTGGTTGCTGGAGGCGGGGCAAAGAGAAGGGTCTGATACTGATAAGTGCATCAGTAGCCTGAATCAGGCTAATGTGCGGATCCTTTCTGGATACTGTCATAAGCCAGATGCCTGGGTATTGTCAGGAGCCTAAGATTTACGACCAGATGGTCTTGAATGGGAGGCAGAAAGAATGGTTAGCTATTAATAATTACTGCGATTATGTACAATGTAAGTCAGGGGTACCAAAGTGCATAAAAACAGAGTAAAGTATTCGTACTTGGCCTTAAATCTGTGAGGGAGAATTTTATTTTAGAACTTAAAATTTTGTTGCAAGTTAGCATAGGTTGGCCAGTACTGAATAAATATATTCAGGCATTTAGTTTTTGGACAGAAATATTGAAGTTGTTTTCTATTCTTGCTGGAGACAATTTACAACAGAAACTGTGGACAATTAAATATCTTATAATAACATAATCTTGACATTATGGCTTCATGGACCAGACTGTTATGTATCACGCATAAACAGAAATGAGGTCACACTTAATTTTGAGGTCAAATGTTTTAAAAAGAAAAGAAATTCACATGGCATTTTTAGAACTTCCAGTTCCACGTTGCAATGTTTTACTGGGGTTGCGAGTGCTTAATATTATGCGTGATAATAATTTAGTGGTACATCTAGTAAGCAGTGCAGCGAGGCCAAAATACAGCTTTACAGTACTCTACTTAATGAAGTCAGCATTCAGTATTCAGGAGAGATATGTTAACAAATTGACATATTACCTGAACCAGAACAGAATCTGAGTTCTGAGACCCACACAACTTTGTGATCTGTAATGAAAAGTTGGTGATTCAAAACACTCCAGAATGCCAGTGACACCAACTTTTTTGTGCTACGTTGTTGTTGGAGCCTAGATTGGGGCATGACATAACAGACCACTGGAATATAGGAAGGCAGACAATTGCTGAGAACTAAAGTTCTGAGAATGGGCTTGTAGGTAGATAATTATTAACTGGATTAGGCTTTTTGATTGGGTGACTGAGTCTCTGCAGGATATATCAGAAGCACCGCATTTGCTGTCTGTGTGATGGATCAGTTAATGGTTGGTTTGATGGAGTGTTTCTCAACTGGTGGGTTCATTGGGTTGTGGAGAGTGTGGTTTCAAAAAGAAATCCAAAATTTGGTTCTCA
The DNA here is from genome assembly GCA_026780765.1 of Petrocephalus schoutedeni. Taxonomy (NCBI): domain Eukaryota; kingdom Metazoa; phylum Chordata; class Actinopteri; order Osteoglossiformes; family Mormyridae; genus Petrocephalus; species Petrocephalus schoutedeni. The sequence goes on from JAODKL010000041.1 coordinate 7,579,681, forward strand.
AATTCGGGTTCTCAACAGTGGACTGGATGAACACATTGTACTGCCGTATTTTGGGTTGAACATGAGTGGGGGGGGGGGGGGGGGGGGGGGGGGGGGG
>JAODKL010000041.1:7583890-7598212 GCA_026780765.1 Petrocephalus schoutedeni
AAAATAGAACAGACCTAGAAGAACCAACTGGCCAACCTTACTTTTGTAGGAACTATTCCATGTGGCATATTCTGACTAGAATAGGTATGTGACTCAATGGATACTGACGCAATCATTTGTGTAGAATACCCAATTACAATTACAATTTGTAATTACAATTACCCAATTATTGTTTTGTAGGAACTATTCAATGTGGCATATTCTGACTAGAATAGGTATGTGACTCAATGGATACTGATGCAATCATTTGTGTAGATTATTAAAGGAAGAAGGGGATGGAGGGTCATTGTAATTTCAGGCAGTTTTATGGAGGAAGCATGTAACCGCTTCTAACTCCCTGTGAATATTGAAGTATATAAAGGGAAAAAAATCTAGCTGCAGCCATCTTTGGTGTACGGTATCAGGTTGCTTTTGGGAAAAATGTGACGGCTAAACCGGTTCTTCTGGTGCACTTTAACGTTAATATGGACAGCGGGATCAAGTCAGAGCCACAAATTTATTGACTTTTATTTCATATCTGATACCGCATGAAGCTTCCATTTTGCATTACTGTCAACAGAGATGACACTAGGACAGAGGCAGGCCTGCTTGCAGTGGGATTTCCCCTCGACGCTGTGTTTAGAGATATATGTGGGAGAATGCCCTTCGCATTCAGAGGGCTGGTTCACTCCTCAGCGCTGTTTATTTTTAGTAAAAACATGCGACACAATTGAAAGTTGGGTCAAGGTGAGGCTGGGACAGTTGCGCAGAGAGGAAGCACACGGACCAGCAAACAGATGTTCGGCGATAATGATTGCGGGGGGGGGGGGGGGGGGGGGGGGGGGGGGGGCCTTGGACGAGAGTCATAAAATGTTCACTTGTTGAGGGTCTCTCACCCAGAGCATCCAGGGTTGTAGCGGAGCCCCTGGAGCCACTGTGTACCTGCTGTCGCTATGAAGCCACTTGCCAACAGTGACATCTGCCGCGCATCGGCATGGCAAATTTGAATGTCAATATCCTCCACTCGAATCGAAACGGAAAAGTATTTGTCACTCAGTGACAATCATTCCTCAAATAAAAGGTTAGTGAGAGACAGGGCCTTTAATCAACCACTGGAACTCATCTGTCAACGACAGCTTTTAAAATGTGGCAATGTAGGACATGCTGCCAGTGCAGTGGCTGATGACTCAGGTGATTGATCTGTGTAAATCATTTTCTTTTACCACTGTCAGTGGAAACTTGATGGCGAGAATACCATCATAGGATTAAGTATGACTCCTCTGGGCTGTGCACATGATTAATAACCTGCCACTGAGCACTATCCTGTCACCCAAAGTAGCAGAGTTCAGATCCAGTCTAGACTAAGGTAATAAAAAACTTGTCTTCACATCGTACCATTAAATGCACTCGGCGTAATGCTAATTTAGCTAGTCACCGATCACTGTCATGCCTTTACTTTATTTGGAGAGATATCAGCAGCGAGCGACAGCCTGTTTTAACCAGGCATAGCCCGTTTTTAATTTTAATTTAAGTTCTTTAATCATATGCAGTGGTATCTTTTTATGTCTTGGTGTTTTTTTGTGTTATTGGTTTAGGGGGCAAAATGTCACACTGCTTTATTTGTACTCTAAAGCCTTGAGGGTAACCTTAAGGCTTCCAAAACGAGGTATAACAGTGTTTGTCCTCCGGCAAAAATCATAGCCATCCGACATCTAAGAAGCGTTGCCGTCAAATGTTGCAACAGTGAGAGTCTTAAGGTTGTGTTTTGATTCATATTACATTACGTTAAATACATCTTTAAATACACTGTTGCGTGGTTGCTTTATCTTTTTTTTTCCAGACAAATATACAACAGAATGCTAGTTTTTTTTGTTTTGTAAATATATAATGCTTTTCCTTTGGAAAACATCCTTTATTAAAGCTCCTCTGTTTTCTAAAACTAGGTTTAAATGCTTCTTATTTGCCAGTGATGATCACATTTGCTGCCGTTAATTTGCTTCTCGCATGACAGGTATGGTTACATTTATTTTTAATATCCAGAACAGTTATTGACCTTCAGTTCTTGCTGAGTCTAACACCTGCTGACCCTGGCCTTAAATCTGTCAGGTCAGAGATATATAAAGGCCTTTTCGCTGTGCTTGGCTTGCTTGTCATGTTCCACTGATGTTCTACATCTTGTTTCAGAGATATTTCCCTGTAATGGCCTGTGACCTTTTCCATTGAGTGAAGCAGTCAGGGAGCTATTCGGAGTGGGAAAATTGAGCTGTTTTATTTTTCCCCAAAGAGCGTCCTGTTTCCTTTCCACCATTTATTTGAAAGCTATCATTTTCTGTAATTCATAGCTGAAAATGTCATTGATTTGCCAGAATGATTGATGTTGAGAGTCCCTTTATTGACATGGCTATTGACAGTTCTCTGTAAATTCTGCATCTTATTATCACTCTTGGCTAAATGATACACCTTGTGGACTTGAGAGATGTAGTCGATAGCTCTCACTGTATTGTTCTAGCAGCCGCTATTGAGCTGCTTGTCACGGGCATGTGATTTATGCGATCAGAAAGAACATTTCTGTCAGTGTGCTGCATAATTAAACAAAATACAGACTGATTTGAGATAAAACCGTGTCTGCCTGAGACATGAGCAAATGAGAAAAGATTCTTACAGTAAATAGGCATGATGTTGAAGAATCTTTCTTGGCATGTCATGCTTTTCAATTTTCCAGGGTCCAATATTCTTTTCTTCTTTTTTTTCCAGGCGTGGATGAGCCATTTCCTGTCCTTTCAGTCTTTCAGGAAATTGTATTTGTATGTTGAAAAGATGACTGTGGGGAGATCTGTATCTCGTTGCAAACTCTGATCTACAGAATCATGAAAAGAGTCCAAATCATCATAATAATAAAGGCTATCAAACAGTCATAAACATGCATAAAACCCTGCTTTATAGCTGGATATTTCAAATGTCCTGAAAGGCATTTTTTGTTTGTATTTGCCACTTCTACATTACCCAACACCGCTACAGATAATCAAGTCTGTGCATCTGAATATTTTTAGAAACTCAGGCCGTCCAAGATACACAGCGACCTACAAACATATAGCGGACAGCAAGTAACATCTCAGCTCAAAGAGAACATAAGTAAAATTCAAAATAACTGGCTCCTACCCTGGCTCATATTAGTCACTAAAAGACCCATGTGTCAGTTTGCTGATTATTGTTACTCTATTGGAAAGAGGAATCACTCTAAAGGATGGGTCTAAAACTACCGACCCGTGGGCCACATCTGGCCCTCCAGACAGTTTCTCGTGGTCTGTGACATGTTTTTATTTTACTATTTAGTAAGGCCCTCAAATCAGTCTTTACTTTGTTTTAGGGATGAGATGGTTATCAGTTACCCAGTAAAATACCCTCCGGTTAGTAGTACTGTTTCAAATTTGAATTATCATTAATACTGTGGTTGTCTAACTTGCTAATACTTTGTCCATCCATCTCTTTTCTGTGACTGTTTGTCCTATTCATGGTTATAGGGGTCTAGACACTACAGGTGCAAGGTAGGGAACAACCCAGGATGGGGTGCCAACCCATCGCAGGGCAAACTCACATACCATTCACTCACAATTCACTTATGGGTAAGTCCAACTAGCCTCAGCATGTTTTCGGACCGTGGGGGAGAAATTGGAGGAAACCCCACCACAACATGGGGAGAACATGCAAACTCCATACACATGAAGCCTGGGCGGGGACTCGGACCCAGGTTCCAGAGGGGTGAGACGACAGCACTAACCACCATGCTGTCGATAATGAAAGCTGAAGCTTTCCGCGTTAGCTACTTTTGTAAAAACGCTACAAGCTGTCAGTGGAATGCGCATTTGCTGAGAATCAATCCAGCGTACCTTTGTATTTATATATTTTTGAAACAGAACAATATAGACCAGTCTCCTTCTTCTGCATGGATTTTCCAGCATAAGTACGGTGTGACGGCATTATTTGTATTCGTCTGAAGTTGAACTCGTAGGAGACGATATGGTTTTCATATGTTTACATAGGTGTTGGCTTTGTTATTTTTATTTTAATGCAAGCAAAAAGTGCATGGTGCTGCTTATTTGTATTTGTGGTTTTCAATACAGAAATGGGTGAAATGATTGCAGTTAGTGTATCAGTATTTTTTAACATTTTCAGAACATTTTAACAATACTGCGATGACCGTAATAATTTTGGTCGCTATAATTGTGATATTAAATTTTCGTACCATTTTATCTCTACCTTGTACTGTTAATCTTCCTTTAATTGACCTGAGGCCCACTTTTAATAGGTGGATTTCAAAAAGATGGGACACTTTTTTTGTGATTTCTCACATGGCCCCCTTGGGGCCCCCAGGTAATTTGAGTTTGAGGCCCCTGTTCTAAACCCAAATTTGTCCTGAATGAGTCAGTTTGAATATCACATCACCTCTCCACCATCTCAAGTCCTTTCACGTGAGGTGCACAGAATGGCACTGCAGACAGCTATTACACAACAGACTAATGCCTCTGATACCATTTCTGATTCTTAACAAAATTTTTTGTCCCCCCCCCCCCCACAAATAAGGTTAAGTGTAAACCTCATGTTAACAGTTACATTCAATACACATTACCTAATATTCTGTCTTCCAAATAAGTAATATGAGCTTAGTTGAACCTATGGGCCATTAATTTATGCAATGTTAATTGTTTACTGTTAGACAATGGGGAGGGTATTTTCCCCATCACATTTTATCAGAATTTGAAAGATAATTGCACTCATACTGAAACGTGCCACGTTTCCTTTGCCCAAATGCATCAGTCTCAATTTTATTTGTTCATGATTCCTGTAGAAACACAACAGCTGTCATAATTATACAAACAAACTGGGAGAAGAACAATAGATCACCAAGCTAACATAAAGCATATGGGCTGTTTGCTGTGAAGGAGCACACAGAATAGAATGTGATACTGCTCTCTCCCCTCTGGGATTGTCACGCTGAGGTACGGCTCTCCGAAAGCAAATCCAGAAGTACAGCAGATCAAACTGTATTTGCAAGCACAGTGCCTAGGGCTGCTTGGCCTGTGAGGTGTAGCTTGGCAAAGCAGTGCACACATAAACAAAAGGAAACGCTGTGCTCTGAAGCCTCCCCGGAAAGCCATCCGCTTTTCACAGATGACAAATTATTGTTTTTGTTATGTGGGTCGTTCAAATTGTTTGTGCGCGTCTGATTATTCATGAAGTGTATGCGTTTGAATGTAGGGTTGACACTGGTATTTGTATGCATTCAGATGCTGTGTTAAACATTTGGCTTTTGATTGCATCAGAGCCCTCACAAATGACATTTGAATAAATTGGTGTAATGGCAAGAGTATATATTAAAAAAATGCTGAAGCTTTAATTCAAAACTCCAAACACAAGACTCTAAGCCAATTTCCTTAAAAATGGATGTGAAGTTGCACAAAAAAAGCACTGTTGGGTTAATTTAAGGTTATTTTGTTATATACCTAAATGTATTTCTAATTAGGGTGATTGATATGGTTTCAGGACATGGATGGTACAAATGGGGATTTTTTCTGGTGTGAATATAATTGCAGTTTGGCCAGGAGGGTCTGAATGCACGTGTCTTTGAGAGATTTTCACAGAGGGAATTCTATAGCCCATTTATATAGTGGGAGTGTATAGGAAGTGAGTGGTTCTTTGAATATTTGAATATTTTGACCAATTGCTTGGAATTCAGTTACAAGTTACATAAAGCAAACAGTGTAGAAAAAGAATCCTGTAATTCATTAAGTCGTACCTTCTGTGTAATAGATAGCAGATATAGATTTAAATATTTTAATGACAATGAAATATATTGGCCTAAAATATCTGAATGTATGATGAAACTATTCAAAATGTTTTACAACTGTCTTAAAATTCATTTTCACAAACGTAATTCTCAGTATAATTTCAGTATCTGGGCAAAACAGATAATATGGTCTTATATTTTTGCCAGTCTTAAAGGGCCTGAAAGGGCCATTGGGTATGTGGGTTTTCACTGCAACTCCCTAATTAGATTACTAATTAGATGACTGATTGGCTGAAGAGTCCTCACACCTGGGTTTGAACAGCTGACCTAAAGGTTATCCCAAAAACCTGCATACATACCAGCCCTTTGAGGATAAGATTGCCCAGTCCTGATCTAAAGGAAACCAGTCAATTGATGGGTATAATGGATGTAGTTGTATGTCATGCATACAATTGCTGTCGTTGTATAGAACAGTGCATCTGTATGAATTTCAAACCATCAATGTCCTTAAATTTTTAAGGCTGACAAGTTAATTAAGCCATAGCAGTGTGGATCTGAAGACTCTGAGGATCGTTCTGCTTGCTGGGCTGTTGATACTGATGAAATAGCTGTGGTGAATGTAGCCTTTATAATTTGACTTTCAGGTGTATGTAAAGGCTCTGTTGTATACATAGTGTTTATTCTAAAGGAAATACCATAGTGTCCCTGTGTGGGATATGCGGTTGGTTGGATGGATGGATGGATGGATGAATGGATGAAAAAAAAATCCAACAAAAACATTTAATTGATTTTTACAGCCATATTGACAAATGTGATGTGTTTTATTGTAAGCAATTTATATAAAATGTTAATTGTTTATCTATATAGGGAGATATGTATTTTTTGACTAGTCAATGAACATAAAAAATGTGGCATTTGATGGTTTTTTTTCTTGGTTCTTTTGCTTGGATTGGTTTCCTGACAGAAATATCCTTTGTAGAGGTATGCCCATTGTTCTTTATCTTTCCAGACCATTCCCCATTGCACGGCCGTAAAATTATGAGTAGCTGGTGTCTAGCCTTCCATCTGGCAAAGTGAAAGAGTGGAAAAATTTGAATTAATGACCATGTCCTCAATGAGACTCTTTCATGTGTTAGATTGAAGCTTATCAGACTCAGACAACAAAAGCTTGTGGTACCTACTCTTCATTTGTTTCCATACGTCTTGTTTTATCTGAAGGGCTGCTGTGGACTATTAATGTGGTGTTTTCCGGCGTTCACATTTTCTCGTATTGTGCCTCCTGCTAGCTTTATGTTTACCGAGCCGATTCGCCGCTTAAATACGCGGCGATGCTGTCAAGCCCACCTTGGGGTTTCTTTGATGCACATGTAAGTCTTTTTCGCAATTTCGGGCTTGCTTTCCATGCCGAGGGGACAGGAGCGAGAGCAGCACTCAATGATCAACACTCATCACAAGGTATCCAGGCCCTCGCTAAATGGAGGTAACCCAGCATGTGGACTGGTCTGCCAAACTTCCAGCAGTGTGAACTGGCGATTCTGACTCAATATGCAACAACTACTAAATCAATGACCCTGTCACTAAAGTAGGACATCAAACGATCAAATTCCTCAAAACAACGGGAAGCTCCCACAGGGGATTTCTCCAATAATTCTCTAATATGATGCACAATTTGTCTTAGATGAAGATAGAGGTTGAATTATCAGCCTATTATTCATGGCCGGTTCCACCCACTGTCACACAAATAACGGGAGTAGTAACATGCAATATGTAAATCACGGCACCCTGTTGACACTTAGCAGTGATGTGCGGTAGGGTTTTGAGGCATAGTGAGCAGATGCTGGGTAAAATAGCTGGCCTGGCACTCTATTTGTCAGAAAACTGCATGACGGACTGGAAGGACGCTAAGTAATTACCGAGCTGCGAATTACCTGGCAGAATTAAACTTCGGAGCTGAGGACCTCCATCTGCAACACAGGGACCAGGTTAAGGGAAAAAAGCAAAGACAGACCAGAAGATGAAATTTGACATCCATTATGTTTATTCCAACTCTTAACTGATAACATTTCAGAAATAAACCAAAGGAGGTACTGCTGCTCAATGCACAAACTTTAAGCAGTAGAAAATCTATATATTATTCACCCTCATATATAAAGAAAAATATGTTTAGAAAATAGTGTATGCAAAGCTAAAAAATAAATGCACATGAAACCATAAAAGGGGAGTAAGAAAAAAAAGTCTTATATTCAAAACTGGAACTGTACCAAGACGTTATTCTTAAGTTATTATGATATTATTTATACAGAAACGTATAGTTTAGTAAACAAACATAATTCTCAATCATGATAGGTAGCTGTTGAATTAACTGCACTAAACTGAGCAAATGAGCACTGTTTAGTCATAAGATTTGACACATCTGGTCTGGTTGCAGCAGGCAATGCGTCATTGCGACAGTGCATGTTTAATTTGACGGGTAACTGGCAGGTCCGACCTATCCCAGGCCCCCTAAAGCGGGGGTGCCTGCCCCTTGGTTCAGGTTTTAGGGAAGATATTTTAATTAGCAGCTGGTGACACCTGAACCATCACATGACGTGACTTTCAATCCAAACAATGTCTTCAATGCGGCAATTACGATCTGAGGCTGAGTGAAAACCAGCATGTCGGTGATCATGCTGAGCCTAGCGTAGGAAGCTAGCGCATTAGATCAGTGTTTCCCAATCCTGTCCTCAGGGACCCCTAGACAGTCCAGATTTTTGCTCCCTGTCAGTTCCCTTAAAGCTGGGAGGGAGCAAAAATGCATACTGTCTGGGGGTCCCTGAGGACCGGAATGGAAAACACTGCTTTGGATGCTGAATTTCAGGTCAACAAAAGCCTTCTACCAAATTAGGCTTCTATAAATAAAGAATAGAACATTCTATTTTCATGCCACAAATAAACACCTGAACTATTTAATATCTGGTTTATAATGAGTAGAAAGGTTTCTAAGAGGACCACACAGTGCTGCAGAAAGTTCCCTTTTGTCATACTAAGGTGCATTTTCTTTCATGTTGACCTTTGTACTGGGTGGAACCAACTTGGTCATTTTCAATGTTTGTAGTGCCAGCGATCCATTCCAAAATAATACCACAGAGTACTTGTTTCTCACCCTTTAGATTTAGTTTTCCTTTTCTGTGACTTATTTCTGGGAAATAAAATAAATATACAGTGTAAGCTAGAAACCAAGTAGTGAGTCACTCTGCAGAAGTAAGATGTTCTTTTCTGCAAGTTCCACAGACCACAGACCGCTTGGCTGGATGTAAGGATTTCTGCAGCATGTCATTTTCATCAGTAATTTTAATGTTATTTATCAAATGTGGGAGTGTGAAAATTTGTTTTGGATCATGTTTATACAAGCCTTGGGGGAAATACAATATAGCTCCTCAGGGTTAGTGAAATTAACTGCCCCTCATGCTCCAGAGCGTGACTCAAAACATATCTGCAGAATATTCATGGTCATTGACAGGTTGGCTTTGAAATTGGATATGCCAGGGACAATCATGGTTGATCTCTTCACTGACAAAAAATATTGATCCCGAAAACAGACGTGCATATGACATGCAAATGTAATAGACTGCAACATAAACTGAATTGTCCGTTGATACTATTTATATATTGATATTAATTAATGTGCCTGTAGACTGAAGTCCCTTTTGCTCCCTACTTCCCTGTTGTAGAAATTCCAGTCTGTTTTTGTTTTGTACCATTTCATTGTCAGCATAGTCCACAGAGATAGTGAGAGGATTGTGAAATGGCACATCTGCGAAATGATTCTGGGATCTGGGGTTTATCTAGACATTTCACGGGAGAATTTTACTCTGTTCCCCGATTAATCTTGCAAAACACTTGTTGCAAAACAAGGTGATTACCATTAATTGAGCGTCATCCCTGTGGTGGTGTTCTCTGATGATGACAACATAGAACTCTTCTACAGTGATGCGATGGTCTCATTTGGCCAATCCATTATAAGGGTGCCCAGATACAAAAATGTGCCTTTTCTGCTATGTTTTGTTACTATTTCTATTAAGGAATATTTCTGAAAATAACATCATAAAGTGTTTTTGAAAGGTTCCTAATAAACAATACTTCCAGTGCCCTGTTTAGATGCTTTCTGCATTGGGACGATTTCTCTCCTCATAGCAGGCTACATAAATATGTTTGTAAAATTGCTGGTAAAAAATACAATTCTATTGGCAAGGCAGTCTGCTTTTGAGAATTGCCTACCTATCAAAGTAATGTAACTGCTTTTAAAATGTTAAAAATGAATAAAAGAAGACGGAATCTAATTTGTAATATAGCTAGCATAACGTAATAATTTTGAAATATTTTTAAGCATGCTGTTGCCTAGGATACCCATACTTCTTGTGTATTTGAGAGAGTAGATTGTGGTTGGTCTCTGTTTATTCACCCTACCCTTGTAGTAGAACAAGGCTTTTCTTTATTTGCTACCCTCTGGCTGAAAGCCAGAGCTTTGCCATGCCTTGTCTTCCGATCAGGACAACTCTTGTCCCTCTTATCTGTTCTCCATCTTGTTTTCTGCCTGCCTTTGTTTCTTAGCCTGTCTTCTAGTTTCCATCCTGTGATTGGACGTGACAGGAGGTTGATTCAAATAAGCCTGCTCTTTGTGAACTGCCAGGCCGAAAAACGTAAATTGAATCTCAAGGGGAAGAGATTTTCTAATAGGGTAACAAATGAACAACCGAGCAATGCTTTTCTGTAATTATTTCTATAAAGCAACAATTAAAAAATTTTCGCCTTAATGTGAGTGCTGGCACTGATTCCCTAGCATTGTTTGAGAATACCTACAACATAAACAGGCATCTGACTATTAAAATAATAATTTACTTGAACAGGTAATAAATAGGTGAACACTTTATATATTTATTTTTTTGTGCTGATTTTATGATGTTAAAAGTCACATGGTGGTTTCCTCTGTTGCAGTAATTATCATCAACAACATCATCCATCCACCCATCTGTCCATCCATCCATCTATTATCAAATTGGTTATCTTTAAGGGAACACCTAAAGCAGGGCAGGCCAACCCTGCTCTTGGAGAGCCACAACCCTGCAGAGCTTAGGTGCAGCCCTAATTTAACACTGCAGGATGGTGGCTCTCCAGGAGCAGGGTTGGCCAGCCCGGAACTAAAGCCTATCCAGCGAATGCAGGGGCTTAAGGTCGGGACACCCTGGGCAGGATGCCACTATCATAATACATATCTGTGTGTAAATACATTATCTCCTATCTACTTCACCTGTTAGGAGTTTTTGGTGAATGTTCAGTCACATGTTACAGCCACACGTTGGGCCTCAATAAATCAATAAGCTTTTCTAATACTATTATTATTATGAGATGACTGTCATAGGCTAACACAATAAACGCTGTTCACGACTGCGAAAAATCACCTTGCTCTGGCTTTGCAATAATTTAAAAAAAGAACAGCATCGGCATGTAAAACTGTTTGCTTTTAGCCCCATTAAAAATCTTCTGAAGTTTGTGTATATCACCACATCAAATACACATAAATTATGAATGTTTCACATAGCAGTTCTGCTCCTGTAGCCTCCAGGGATCTCTTTAAACTGATTTGGTGTCTCTGTACTTTGTTGTTACATAGGCCCAGGAAAATTGCAGTAATGTGCTTTCCCCGATTCATCATTTACGTTTCACATTCACAAACTCAAGCAAATTAATATATACCTATATTGTTCTTGTTTAACTGCTCTGGAATAATGTATTTACATCCCCGACTCCATTCAAGGTGTTCTGTGTACTGTATTCAGTTCAGCGATTGATGCATTTTTTTAATATATAAGGCTGGTACTTATCCGGGGATTTATTAATTTTTTTCATTATGAAAAATGTATAGTTTAAAATCATAGACTTGTGTCATGAACTAAAAGTTAACTAGAAAATTAATGATCCGGGTGAGATGCAGTCTGCCAAACAGTGATAAAATGTATTTATAGTTAACAGTTCAGCATTACACAAGGTGGCCGTAACTGGCACATATCTTATATTTCATTTTTTAATGTGAATGTTGACATCAGGCATCGAAACCTGTAGAGCATCTGCCTAGTAATTTTAGGTTCGGCTACTGTTACCCACTGGGCTCATCGCTGTGCTCAGGGACTTGAGGTACAAAAGCTACAATATTTGTAATAATTCTTAGTTTCTGGTAGTAATATATAACTGTAATATAGCAGGGTTTAATCAAAGGGTGTCCAGGATTTAAGAGCACCACCTAATGACTCTTTGCACATATGAAGGGCTGCCTTGCTAGGTCAGTTCTATGCTGGGTTATCTGATGCTATCTGCATGATATCAGATGCAGACTGCAAATGATAGGTAGTGGAGGGTGCGATATGGGCATACTTTGGGATATCAAAGACTAACCCATCAACATTCGTTCTGATCAAATGAAGATATCTTATGTCTCCGTTTAAGATACTGGCCAATGCAGCATTTTAGCATTTTTTTCTATGACACAACAAAGAGGCAAGCATAATAAAGGATGTACTTTCATCCTTGATTCAGGGAATTCAGTATACTTATGCACTTAGATCTTTCTGCTGGTTTTGATACAATTGACTGTTTCCTTTTATTTTTTGCATGGGCTTATAAGTACTGTGTTAGTGTCAGCTGTGTTCAACTCAGTCCTGTCCTGAATTGCCTAAGTCCCTATCCCACACACCGTATCCTTCTTACACCTGAGACATATTGCAAAATACGGGGAGTCTCTCACTGTCCAAGACTGGGAAGATTGGAAAGAGAATACACGTTTTAGTCTCCAGCAGATTAGGCTGTTGTCTTTCTTTTGGGGGGGGTAAAGAATCGCGCAGCAAATTCGAAACATTGCTGCAGGAACTGTAAGGAGGACGGGGAAATATGATCTCGTTACACCCGGGCTCATGTCTCTTCATCGCTTTCTCATTAAGCTCATGATGGACTTTGGTGTTCTTCTCCTCACTCATAAGGCATTGAAATGTCTGACCTCTTCTCGCAATTACCGGATAAATAAAAGAAGTGTTGGCGGTAAAGCCTTTGGCTATAGGGTGTCTTGTGTATGGAGCTGTCTGCCAAGCATTGCAAGGGCTCAGTTTAATCCAGACCGAAGACCAATTATTTTCCTCTATCTTACCCATGCCTATTTCTGTCTATGTAATCGTACCTTAAATAACGCCCCTGGTGCTGGTTATACATGCTGCTGTATCTACACATTTATGCCATGTGTCAGCATCAGTGCTGACCCGCAATACGCCTATTGCCTCCCTTCCCTGCCTGGGCATCTCTGTGCCTTGGGCTAACATTAAGTGAGTGTGAGCAGTGCTTGGAACTTCGACCCGTACCGGAGACACAGCCCAGCTAGAACTCGCCTGCCCTCGTGGAGCACACAGCGGAAGCCTACCGTAACGGCCGCAACTGAAGTTCTAACAGCGCTCACACTTTGGTTTCTGACTTAACATGCCCAGGGGCTGGTAGACAGTCAGTTGGCCTTGGACCCTCAGTGGTCTCCTCTCTATAACTACAGCGGTACTTTTTGTTTCCTCTCTTTTGTTGCCTTCTGGCTTTCTCACATTAACTATGTTTATATCTGCGCTTCTTGCTGCAAAATCTTTAAGTCTTTTGAGAAGAGTGGTATACAATAAAATAAATGTAACAAAAACACTCTGACCTCCGTTTAGTATTACAGGAGAATCAGCACCCTTGTGATCTTCATATCTTATTTCCATAAAAAACTGCAAACTGAAAAATGCAGGTTGTATAGCATGTTTCATTTGCCTTTTGGAAAGCTTGTTTTAACAACCAGCAGCATTTTAAATAACAGAGTTTTTGCATTTTCAATAAGAAGATCATATATGAAGATCATATCATGAACATCTAGAATTAGTTTTTTAAATAATTGGTATAATCTATATCTATATATGCATTGTAGCTTATATATAATAGCACAAACGTGCAAAGATGCTTAAAAGTCGCCAGGTCTAGTCTGAGATATGAGTTTTCTATATAGCTCATATTTAGATACTTAAGTATGACTTTTAGAGAACCATAGTCATTTCATGTTAGCAGATTGTGCCTGGTTGGCAGGGTGTCACAGTGAGTAGTACTATCGCCTCACACCTCCAGGGCTGTGGATGGGAACCCTGCCCCTGCTCTGTACGTGCCGTGCAAGTTTCCTCTAGGTACTCTGGTTTCACATAGCTAGCAATACTGGCATTGTTAAATTACCCACAGTGCCTCTGTGCGTGTGTGTGGGCGTATACATTTCCAAATGTCCCCACAATGTCATACAAATTTGTTATTTTGACATTGCGGGGATATTTTTTGGGCCCCAAACAAAGAACAAAGAAACTCAGTTTTATGAAAATCTCTGAATGCAATCAAAAGACTTAAAATGCCAAAAGTCTTGTATTTTGTTTGGTTACTTATGGTTAAGGTTTCATTGCTGGGATTAGAATTTTTTCCATAGAAATGAATGGATGGTCCCCACAATGACAAGAATGTGTGGACTGTGTGTGTGT
>JAODKL010000041.1:7616945-7649243 GCA_026780765.1 Petrocephalus schoutedeni
CTTTCAAAGCTCACATCAGTGGTGATTAATATGGTGGCAGAAATTGGAATTTTAACCCTTTTGGATCAACCAGCAGCGTATATAAGCGGCTACTATGTTATGCTTCAGTTTCAATGTTTTTCTTGCCTTGTGTTAACTTTTATTAGTATAGCCCATGTATTATTTGCATATTGAGATGTGTCAACATGTAACCGTCATTATATAAATATCACTTGTAGCTATAAAAATGTCTTTATGGGTTAACAGGCAATGTAATTGTTGTGCAATTATATACTTACTGCACTTTTTATTTTATACTATGTCCAGATTATTAGGGTAGTATACCAAGAAGATTTTGTATTGTTTTTGGGAACAAAAAAAATAAAAAAGGGGGAAAAATATATAATGTAGATGTACAGCGTAAAGCTGAATAGTGAATTATATTGCAATCATGTATTCTTTATAGCAGTATTAAATATAACGTACGCTTAAAAATGACTGCGGCTAATTTTTTATAGCTAGTATAATTTTAAAGCAAGTTATTATTAACTTTGGACAACTTCATCTACAGGGCAAGCTTTCACAACAACTGTGTTTTTTAAGAATTTGTTGGTCTTTTTGGTCTGTTAAAATATGACTTGAAGTCGTCCTGGATTGATTAGGAGTTGCTAGCTGTTGCGGTCCATGCGTATCACTATTGGGCACTGTTCTGCCGAAGGGGGTGCAGGCCATTCTCTGTTTGATATCACTTCTGGTTCCTCTGGACTGGCGCCCTGGATAGAATAGTCTGTCTCTGGGCTATGAGTGAGTGTAACAGTAATGGGCACTTTAGAGACACATACACAGAAGAACTGAATATCTGGATCATGAGGACATGCAGTCTGTGTGTATCTAGTGGGTGAAGCTAATGCTCCATTACACATGGATTGTGCAGTGTGATGAAAAGCACATCTAAAATCCAGCATAGTTAGCCATTCTACAGTCTTTTGCAATACATTTTGAGGAAATGTGCTTTCATGCAGAAATTCTACAGGCTGTCATATAAGACATTCATATGCAGCAGTAATGGTAAGCATTGCTTACCAAAACCGGTTCCCTAACTGCTGTACAGGTCTGCTTTATTACCAGGCAGGGCCCTGCTTTTTTTATTGGTGAACATAGAGAGTTTGTGTTACGTGCTAAATGAATAAGAAATGGTATCATAGCACTTATTCAGTGAGGATATTGTTGGATGACCAATACAAAACACGATTCCCATGCGTCAGTCATATTTCAGTCCACGTTCTCTTTTCTCCAGTCTGAGACCCGATGTACCTCCTTTTCAGCTGGCATGAGATTGTTACTTGTCTGCAGTTTTTGGTCAAAAGGAGATACATAACTGGCCCGTGTCAGCAAAGTCACAGAATAAAATCATCTGGCTTCAAAGATAAAAGCTATGGCACGAAATATACAACAATAGTATAAGAGATTCTGAAGGCCGAGATATGGCTGATACATTGAGTCATCGCATTTATCTTTTCTTGTTCTCGGGACACTTTCTCAGCATTTTTTTTCTTTAGCATTCACATGCTGAAGAAGAAAGCCAAACAAACTTGCATTAGTACCTCAGGGAGAACAATTATTTTGCAATTTGGGCAGAATAGTGTTCTCTGGACCAGGTATATAATAACAGAGAAGTCATCATCTCTCTACAAAAACACATTTATCTGATAACGAATTGCTTGGCTTTTCTACTTTGTTATCCAAGCAATGACTTGAATATGGCCTGATATCTCCTCTGGACCCCCTCTAATGAACCATCTTTCATGCTCATCCCTAGTATTCTAAATGTTTTCCCTGTCTTTGTAATGTATTTTTATGGATATCCCCAAATATTTAATTTAGCTTCACCCCCCCTCCCCCAAAGCAATAGGCCTTTCCAGTTAAATTAATCAGTTGTGACCCTCCCCTCCAATTCAAACTCTTCCCTACACCAATGTTTGTACATATAAATCATTAGTTTGGATGGATAACTAAAATGGTGATGCTATAATTTGAAGTTCAGGCAATAAAATCATAATAAATCATAAATTGGTATATATAATATACATTTATAATATAATAATGTCTGAGGTCAAAGTCTACAGTGGTTTGTCTTCTGTTTCTGTAATTTTTGATTATGTCAATTGTTCTTATAAACAGTTATTTTCTCTGGTTTCATTTTATATTATATACATCACAAAAAGACATGGGAAATGTTTCATTATGCAAATGTACCCTGCTTGGAATTCCATCTGTGAGTGAAATACAATGGAGATAAACACATGCTTTATTCTTTAGAGTATGCTGAACCACGCCACATGAAGTTTATTGACTCTGGAGGTGAGGTTTCCAGGGATTATAAAATACTTTTCATGGGCTGCTGTAGTGAGCAAACCAGTCAAGATCAATCAACGGCGTATCGGACGCCAAGTAAAAGTTGAGTGAAAGCGTTGTCAAAGTACGAGTGCTCCGACAGGGTTAGTAAGACGAGGTCTGCGGTTTGTCATGCGGCAGCTCCTCAATACTAAACTGTATTTCTGATGTATAATTGATTGATTAGGGGTGATTACACAGGAGTTAATTTAAAAGACAAACCCTCAAGATTTTCTTTCTGCGGCGTTAACATTGACTTAACGAGGCAAATCATATTTGGTTTCTGTTAGCTAAACTGCCCTGGGATGTAAGAAGACAGGTTTTGCATACAAATGCATGCAAGGTTACTGAGTCTCAGTCATCCCAATATGAATTTATGGCTTTAATTACCCCTACATTTGCACATCCAGGTGCTGCAGTTGTTTGGCTTCAGTCGTGGGTCACTTTAATTAATTAGTGACCAACCTTTCAGTGGGCTGACATATACTGAATTATTGTCACTGAGGGTCTTCCATCCCTTTGTTTGGTCTGAACGACTGTGACAGCTTGGCAAATTATGAGTTTCCTGGTTTAAATCTGCCAAATTGTAGACAAAACAAGCCATCAGCTGAGCAGGGAGATTACGCTGAGTGCTTAGTGTTTGTAATTGCTAGTAAGTGGCAAATAGTAGGTTCTGTCTGAGTAGAGACTGTTTCATTATGCCTAATTAACACCTACTTGATTATTGTTAATTACTACAGTTTGATGATAGAGGAGTCAAGTTGTCAGTCTCCAGACATGTAGAAACCATCTGGGTCATTGGTAACCATATGCTGGCACATTGCCGTGGTGCAGTTTCATTACTTTTTTGTAAAACACAATTATCCTGTGCTACTGAAGGAGATGAGCTGGTACCGGAGTAACATGCAGGGCATCTCCACTGGATTGTTTCCGATGCGTGCAAACATCCTACAGTGGTGAGCTCATGATCTGCCTTTCAGAGGATCTTACCAAATACTGAAGTAAGGGGGAAAAGTGAGGGAGCAAAACAGCAAAGAAAGAAGAAAAACTTCAATGAGTAACTAATAATAAATGAAGGGGTCTTACATGAGAGGAAATAAAGATGTTTTTATTTCTTATATGATGTTGTGCCAGTAGATATTTCATCTGCATCTACATCTACAATAAAAGTACAAGCTTGCTGTTAAATGAGGCTATGTTTATTCTGTGAATAATTTTATATGGCTGGTCCATAGGATCTCCGTCAAGCTGATTTACACGGGTCTGAGCAAGCACCATACATGTGGTTACACATGGAAAGGTGCCCATATATCCAAGCATTCTTAAAATATTTTTTAAAAAATAAGTCACATCTTGTATAACACAAATATCTACAAAGTGTCACAGTGCTGGAATAGTTGTTTGTTATATTTTATATGGGCTATAGCTGGAAATTCGTTTCCGTTCCGCTTGGTCCCATTGCTGGCTATAGATGTTTGTAAGGATGTATTTATGCTTCAGTAGTTCACTGTATATGAAATCTGAGGGCATGAGCATGGTCTAGATGATCTTTTGCAAAATATGAATAGCTAAAGAACATAATTTTAATCTAGCACAGATGTCTTTCAGGGGATGCCTTCACCCATCCCTCTATCCATCAATGAGCCATGCTCAATGGCCATAAATAGCCTTCGGTCAGTGTCACACGGAGGACAGTCGAGTTTTCTATACTTGTGGATGTTACAAATAGTTCTGCCAGAGGAGTGTTCCTCGAGTCTTCCAGATGCTGCTCCCACCTTTCATCATTAACTTTCACACTGAGATTTTAATCAGCGCTCCTCGCGGCCCAAGACAGATTCCACATCGGCCCACATTTTCAGAACTGTCATTCTGGCCTTGTTGGGCAGCCCCAGATGGATGGGCCTGTTCACCTCATTGGACTGGTGGCAGTTAATTGTGCTGACCTGAAGGCTTCTGCAGCGCCCTTCTCAGGCGCAGAATTGAAAGTATGACGATAAGCCGTAAGTGAGAACTAGTTAATCTCTTCTGAAAATGGCACGTTACACTATGCTTCAGGATAAGTTCACTTGCATGAGGTACCTTGAATAAGAGATGACAAGTTTTGTGGTAGTTGCAGTTGTTTTTTTTTCTCATATTCACGTAAAATGACTCAATGAATATGCTGGTGTATTGTGTCGGCCGGTAACCTAATGGGAACCAATAAGCGAAATCCAAAGATTTGGGTGTCATTTATTGACGGTGCACAGTAGCCACACCTGTTTCCTCCATCACTCCTTATGTCCTTTAATACATAAAGAACTTTTCTGTTTTCTTTCTGGACATTTCACTGATTACTCCAATCAGCATAAATATATTTCTCGTCAGGCTCATATTAATCTTTAGTTCCTCTTATCGCATCTTTCCTACCTGCAGTATTGAGAAAACACTATCCACCCATATGGCATGGTGTTGGCCTCGTCTTCTAGCTAAAGGTTTATTCAGATTGTATCTTAAAATGTGCATTGTGTAATTGAACACTCATATTACGGTAATGATTAATTGTCATCGTTGACACACCACAGCACACAACAAAGGAATGTGTCCTCTGCATTTAACCCATACATGACATTCAGAGGAGAGTTAATTCAGTACCTGGGGCACAGTACCTCATTGGTCTGGGATTCAAACCAGCAACCTTTGAATCACAATTGCACATTCCTAACCATTAGGCCAGCGCAGCCCCAATTTCATCTGGCAAATACCACAAATGTACCCATTTATCTGGCATTATGCAGTGACTGGCTAAGTTGTAGCTAACCTTTGTTAATAAAAATGTTGTTATGCACAGACTTTATTTGCGTCAAACTGCCAGATGCATATCGATTCAGATCATGCAGTGTAACCTTCTTTTTTGATTGCTTTGTTCCTCTCTGGTTTTCAGTGCCATTTCATTAGCTGTTTAGAGCCCTATAAGGGTAGCTGTACTTGTACAACTTGCACTGCCACAAGCTCACCTCCGTTACACACCGTAGGTTATACTGCTCTGTACAGGTGCACGCAAGCCAATTAGGGGAGTGACACGTCTCTCAGCTGGCAGCCGCCAACCGCTAGGCCTTGTAGGCAGCTCTGAATGCTATGGAACTAGTCATCACAAGCCGTGAATGACTTCACTTTGAAGACACAGTGCTGTGGGGTTACTGGGCTTGGCCCGACCACATGGAAGTGGCTTTTATTCGCTGTGCTGCAGGCCTGCGTACAAATTTTCAATGTTTAGAACTGACTTTGCATTGCCAGATAAAATTTTATTATTTTATTATGATATTAGAGCATCTGATATTATATTCTACAACCATTTTGGGCCTTGATCAGTGTAAACACATGAGGTGCCTTTTAAGTTATGGTTATGGATTATGTTTATGACTTACTGGGTACGAAATATATAATTTTTATGTTGCCAGCACGTCTGCAGCTATAAATCAGTCATGATGATAATATACTGAAATTATTTCTGTGTGGGTCTAATACATGTGTTTCAACTTTTAAAGGGCTGAAATGCATTATATTTCTCTTATATATTCTGAAGAATAGAATGGTATTTGTATAAATGGGTGACTGTTCATTATATCATATGGAGGAACTGCAATTAAAAAAATACCTGATTAAAAAAAAATGGCATAATAATAAAGAATAACTTTCACAAAGGAGAATGAATGTTATAAAAGCTAATTCTGTGTATGCTGGGTTTCAGCTAGAAATTTGGCATGCCAGACTGCTGATTAGCTGTGCTGATGAAGATTGGTGATCCAATAGTGCTCTCACGGGTTAGGGTGTCTATGCATGTCCAAATGGAGCATAAAGTTAGAATTAGGGGCTGTTAAAAAATCTATATGCATGCTGAATAGTTTGAGTAATGGTTGCACAGAAAATGCAATAAATAAATAAACAACAAAAAACATGCGTTATTGTTTAATGCCTATCTGTCCTTGTTAATTGCAAATACACACATTGTGAAACTGCCTATGAATCTGTGAAAAAAAGATAAATGATTTCTTGTTTGGAAGTCTAAATTGCACAATATACACTAAGCTTTAGTGTATATAGCATTTGTCATGTTTAATTGCCAGATCAATTAAAAATCTGGATAATTATGATTTATACTGCGCTCTGTGTAATTTGATATTCATTAACGTGGCCAGACACATGCTGATATTAGCCTGTTAATTATGTTTCCTTTTGTTGAAAGCCACCTTTTGAAACCAATCTGCTCGAAGTTTTCCACTCATTCGGTTAAATGAACATTTGGCAGCTGCTCGTATTATTGAGGTGGTCACTGTGGCTTTTTTCACTTTTACAATAATGAATTGTTGATTTAGAAATATGCTGGCTCTTAGCACTTCCTTAATGTACAGCTGGTGAGCTTGTTATTATAATAGATTTTCAGGGGGAAATTTTTCATTTGCAGAAGATTCCCTTCCATTTAACTTAATGAGAGTACGACTGTCACTACGCTCTGTTCAAAATCGTCATTTAGAAAATGGATGCAATTGGATCATTAATTTTTAGTAAAAAAAACCCTCTTTTGTCTATGTTTAGCAGAAGTGTGGGTCAGTTATGAAGTAACAGATGTGGTCAACATGCCATTATGTGAACCTTGCAAATATGCATGAATATTCCATCCATCCATCAGTCCGTCATAGGTTCATCCATCCGTCCATCATCCATCTTCCAGCTGTTTATTATAGTAATAATAATATCAAGTTACAATACAGACAGATACAATGTAATACAATAAGTAACAGCAACAGCAAAACAACAATGAGAATGATATGTACTGTTAGCTATACTGGTAACGTCTTGTGTACTAGCACAAGGTGAAACATAACAACAACATGGAACCCTATGGATGCGTCTTTTCTTAAATTGTGTGTGTGTGTTTGTTAGTATAAACAGAATAAGTTAAATGAGTGCGGTGTAAAAATGTAATGCCGCGCGCGTATCCACTGATTTGGAGGTTGCCGAGGACGTCGCTGATGTATCCTCCTCGCATGGCACAGCTGAGATGTAGGCCAAGTGAAAGTGCACCGACTGGTTCAGGGGCGGCGAACGCTCCCATTCAAGCGGGAGTGCTCCTTATTCATTTCCTTAGATTACCATCAAATTTATGTCACCAGCAAAGCAGCTTTATTGACTTTCACAGATATATTCCTTTTGCTTTCATTGTCATTAGTTGGCATGCTGACATTTTCATATGTGTCTCGACTAATGCCTCTAAATTACTCCATCCAAAAAATGTAACGGCTGCATAGATAATTTTAATAAGATCCAGCGCGGCTTCTGACTGCGCCCCGTTCCCTTTGCGGAATACAAATTGTACCTGTTTTTTAAAAAACGCGCAATGCGGTGAACATTAATGGGATTTGACAACATCATATTAAGCACAACAACTACACATAATGTACCAAAAAATTGAACGTGAAATTGGAAATATAGCTGAGAACAAAGTAAATTTACATGGTTTGGTAGTTTGAATGTCTGATATCATATTCTCTCATGCAAGCTCCATAAAAAAGCAAGGGGCTTAACAATGGATATCAGCGGAAAGTGCTTTTAAAGTTAAAGCTGATGGATGGCTTGTCAAAAAAAATAATTGCACTGGTTGGAAAGTGGGGATGCGTGCTGGGGGGGGGGGTACAGAGAGGATGATGGGAAGTGACAGTGGTCTGTCAAGAAGCAGTGGCTGCCCAGAGAAGTGTGAAGCTGAAGGTATAAGGTGGCAGAATAGAACAGGCTGTCAGAGCGGGAAAGTGCCTTTAATGCGCTGAAAAGCAAAGGAATCCGCCTGTCAGCCTTGCTCAGCCATGCCGAAAGAGGAAAGGAATATGGAGGGAAGGTAGAGACAGTAAAACCAGGAAATGCCGTGTCGAGAACAGGACTGGAAAAGCCATCAGGAGAAGCTACATGGTGCGGGGGGGGCGTGTGACCCTGTCAGAGACATGCTCCGTTATGCCGCGTTGGCCAGTCGGGGAACTCCGGGGTCAGCATGTTAAGCTACCCGGTATTTAATGCGCTTTTGCCGTATTATGTCGGCAAATGCGGGTTAAAAAAACCAAAGGCTTCTAGCCTGGCATCACTCTGTCGTGCTCCTGGCGCTGCGGCGGCGGTCGGAATGTATGCGGAATCACGTAAAATGTGACTCTGTGCCTCGTGACTCCACTAGATGGAAACGTTTGGGCGAAACGGGACAGTTTTGCAATTACGGTGCCAGGGCTTGTGGTGAATTTGCATGAATAAATCCCATGAAGCCTGTCGCAGCCCTGACCTCAGATGACTTGCGGTACTTTAATTTATCAACCTCATGGTCCTGTTGGGCTGATGTGACAGTTGAATTTATTTGTGTCCCAAACCTGGGCCTGGACTCTGTTCCTATGGTTTGTCCTTTTGATTCTTTACCCAGAATGCTATGGGCTGGGGGTTCAGTAGAATAGTTATTACAGTGCTCGAAACAAACCTTAAATAATACATTTTCACATCTATATGTTATACAGAAATCGGTGCAGACATGGTCTTAATATGTTATAATTTTGCTTGGAGCCGATATAGAATATTTTAAAAAGTGCTTGCTTAGCAAAATGTCTGTAATATCTTGACTCACATAATAATTAATCTGTCATGTTGTTGCACAAGATTTAACAAAATATTTGCACCTAAGAATATCTCAGCATGATCTATTAGAATAATCAGATGATCATCAAACATTTTATTAAATGAGAGCTGATGGACAGTCCAGTCTATGTGACCTGACGTCAGATTCTGCATATCTTAACGGAAGCAATTGCAGCAGGATGAGTGATTCGTTCAATATTACGGTAAAATTAGCTACATCTAAAATGAAGGACAGTGGAAAGAGTGAACACAAGTTAATTTGTTTTGAATGGATGTTCCTAGACTGGGAGTGTAACCGAGTGGCTGTGCAGTGCAAAACAGCTGTGGGTGATCCCAGAGGAATTTCA
The DNA here is from genome assembly GCA_026780765.1 of Petrocephalus schoutedeni. NCBI lineage: Eukaryota > Metazoa > Chordata > Actinopteri > Osteoglossiformes > Mormyridae > Petrocephalus > Petrocephalus schoutedeni. The sequence goes on from JAODKL010000041.1 coordinate 7,626,308, forward strand.
TTAAAGCGTCGAACAGCAGCCCACCGTCTGGAACAGGTGTCTATAGCCGCACTGTAATAGCACGGCTGTTTATCAGTACTGCGATGAGTTAGAGTGCCGAGATGTCAGCAACATATTTAACTACACATGGTTATATCACCAACATAACAAGCAGTGTTAGAGCTGATAATTTCTCTTTGGAAGTGATTCCTCATATTTATCACAGCTAAACATTTGATTATCTGCGTTTGATATGTTTTTCCTAAATAAATTAGTAATAAATTAGTTGTTTTACTTATAGCGTAATTAAATGTGCTTCTGTTTTAGCTAGTGGGTAGCTAATGAGCATACTTTACACTATTATTAGAAGCACAACACTGTAGTTTTGTAAAAATTAGTAGCCATCATCAGGGCTGATAATAGTTATAGGCAGAATAGGAAGTTGCCTGGAGATCCCAGATTACCTACTTCAGGTAGTGATCATCAGTTTGTTTAGAAGAGGGCCCTCCCAAGTAAAACTTTGCCTAGGCCCCCTAAAAAAAATATGTGCTGACCTACAGTAGGCCGTCAAGTGACGTGAACTTAAAATGATGCCATAGTCAGCATTCCCCCAGTACATTCTGTCTTCATTCTGGGTATAACCAGAGTTTGGGCACTATAACATTCTTATTTTTTTACAATGAATTCAAACTGCAAGAAATATGTACTTGGCAACTTTCAGTTTAATTGAAAATATTGTCTTTACATGTAATTCCATAACTGCTGCATCAGAAGCGAAAGCACTCCATGTTTATTTTCCCCCATCAACTTTGACTTGGCAGTATCGGATGGGGATGAATATCTAACAGCACTGGGAAAAACAGCTTATAATTACCTAAAGAAACAGGCAAAATCAATATGGAATGCCATACGTCCCAAAAATTTTGGACTGTACAGTGGAAAGTCCTTTGACGTCAAAGCATTTTGAATGTGCATGTTAATGTGAAGAATTCAAAACACCAGCTTCTGAACCAGAGAAAACGTAAATTGTGAGGACACATTATCTCAGTCAGAGCTGTGTCACCAGCTCAGGCATCTCCAAGCACATGGCTGTCAGTATTTACACCACTGATCTACCTTTTCCAAGTAAACATGGCGGGGATGGTGCCTTGTAAAAGACACCAAACGGTGCATTCTGGACATTAATTCATGGGTTCCCAAACATTTCAGGGTTCCCCTAGGTAGCTTTTGCCGAGTGGTGGATCTGCACTAAGGCACAATGACATAGGGCAGGGTGGCCAAATTCTGGTCATACAGTTTGCATATTTCCCAGCTCAAACATCTTAATCAGCCAGGTGACTGAATGTGCTCATCACTAGGGTTTGACCCCCATCGATAATGTAGTTTATAAAGAAAATATATTAACTTTGATCATTTTCTGTTGCAAAACAGAACACTGAAGACTATTGCATGTAGTAATATGTAAATCAGTGCATTTTATTTGAATATATTATCAAAATGAAAAAGGAAAAAAACAAATGTTACAAGAACAACAAATGTTGTTTTTTAATTGGATGACATGTGATGCAGAATAAGGTCTTAAGCGGGTGTTTTTGGGAGGAAAATAGAAAGGAGAGGCCTCATTTGGAAAGGAAAGGCTATTTGCACTGCCAATATGATGGGGGGGGAGAGGAGGGAGGGGGGGGGTCGACACATCGATGTAACTCTACGAATGACAGTTAAAATTTTCAGCAATAATCATGACAAATGAGAAACGACGCCAGCGTAAGGAGAGGCTGTCAATAATCCGAGCCCCGGAAGAAATGCCAAGGTCACCGCGGAAAGGCGGCTGAACTTCTATTTGGATGCTTGTAAATGAAATATCGGTGAAGAAGGTGGTGGTGGGTTCGAGAGGGCGATACAGGCAGAAGTGATATTAATTAAGTTGGGGGTCCCTGGGGAAGGTCGCCGCCTTCTTGTATGGATTCCCTGATAGAGACATATGAAAGTCAAGGGCACGGTGACCATTATCTAATTTGTGGCTTCGGAGTCCTTGCTGGCTCACTTAGTTGGTTCTTATATCTGCTCTGTCAAAATTTGCTTCTTTTTTTATATAACATTCTCATTAATATGTATTTATATGCAGGATTTGAATATCAGGAGTTATTCAGACATTATCCAATCCTGGCATTGCATTAATTTTATTAATCTTCCACATAAATTATTTCATCTTCGGTGTCATGCATAGTCTTCGGGGTTGTGAGATCAGGTCCTGCCCCATCTCCCTCTACATTGGGGCTAGCTTATTCTCCCCGTGTCCTTGGGGGTTTTCACCCATTACTCTGGTCCCCAACCACTGTCTAGAGTCATTTCTTTTGGTCTCCCTCATTTGGCCTTTAACTTGAGTGTGCATGTGCATGCATGCATGCGCAGAACAGCTGAATCACATGTCTGTATGTATGCACCAGTCCTTTGGTCTGTGTCCTGCCTCATGCCCTGTGATACTTGTGCTATAGGCTCCAGGCTATGGGATATATATATGGATGGATGTATGCCATGTTTTTATATGCCAGAATCTGTGAGAGTAGTATTGGTGATTTTATGGAATAATAATCCTTTATTAATCTCTTTACGCCTACCCCACCTTGGTCCTCATCAGACACGCATGCAGGTGAGAGGAAGCATTTTTATGGGAATGATTATCAGGTTAAGTATATTGAGCCATAAGCTGATCAGGTCCTTGTGGGTCAGAGTCCTCTACGTCTTCATTCCTGATTGATATACAAAATCACAGGTGAGAACTTTACCGCCCAATTAATCACTTAGGCTGCCCGACTTGTTAGATTTAAATCTTCCCTTGTTAAGCATCCATCCGTCCATCCATCCATTTGTCCTTCTTCAAACTGCCTCTCCTGTACATAGCTGGGGGGGGGGGGTGAGCCCAACACTGGGAGAGCAAACAGACTGCACACACACACACACACACACACACACACACACGCGCAGATTAGGTTTATACTGCATATCACTGTAGAAGGGGACTCTCCATTCATTTCTATGGGCATAACCTTAATCCCAGCTATGACAACCTTAACCCCTACCCAGCCTTAATCTTAAGCATAAGTAACCAAACAAAATACAGGAATTCTGGCATTTTTAGTTTTTGCTTTCTTTGGAGTCTCAGATTTTTATGAAACCTAATTTAACCTTGTGGGAACCGAAAATGTGATCCTCACAATGTCACGATAACCGGTTTTCATCACTTTATCGGGACATTTGGTCCCCACAATGTCATATATTAATGATCCCCACACACACACACATGCACATACACACACACACACACACAATGTTATGGTGATGTAGCTCTGATCATAAAGTAATTTCAGTGGATACATGTCTTTCCACAGATTAGAGTGCCACAATAATGATTAAAAGGCTTGTAAATCAATCTTCCTCTTGATAAGCCATGATCTATAATGTGATCCCTTCAGTGCCTAGAAGACTGCTCTCACTGGGTGCCTCCCATTTTCTAATCAGTTTTATCACACATATCTGAATTTATCTTATTTGAAGAAAATGCCAATATATTAGTGGGCCTGTATGATGCACAAGGTGACCCTACCGACTTAATGACATAATACATTATCCTTAATGAAGTCAATATCTTGTCTTTTAGCTGTCTGTCTATTGGGGCGATTAATTGCAGTGTCATTAAAGTTAGCTCTCTTTTCATTTAAGCTTGGCAAGTCGCATAAAACTAATGTTCTTAGTTATCAGCCGCTGAAATAGGATGGAAGAGGGAGAAAATTACAGGGCAGATGTTAGGGGGGATTCCCACAGCCCACCCACAGGTACCTTTTCAGTGACACACTCAAGAATGATACACTGAAAGGTTTTCGGGCGAATGGAAATAGAAGCCTTTCATAGCGTGGATCAGCATGCAGCAGTTAGTAGCCGGGCTTCCACCCCACTGACTTCCAAGCCGAGGTTTCCATCGCCCTTTTCCGCATTCTGTCACCGAACGTTTGTCCCAGTGTTGGTAGGTGTTGACACCTGAGTAGTTTGTCCAGCTGAGACTCTTCAGGCACACAGGGGGGGTCACAGAGCGAGCGGTTTAACGCCCCGCGTTACGTCCACTGATTGACACGTCATCCGTGCTTCTGGCACATGGCTGTAAGTGTGCGCGCCTCAGAAATGGTTAGCTTTATTGCGTCGCCGTCCCGAATTAGCCGAGGGCTAACAGCTGCGTGCCAGGCATTACTACCCAGACGGCAAAAGTGGAAAGGAGACGGGAGAGTAGCAGGTAGCTGAAAACAAATGTTCCTCCAGCCCACGCGTAATTTTATTGCTGTTTATTGTAGTAGAGTATTCATAATTTTGTGTGCGTTTTATGACGTGTATTTTTGATGTACATACATTTTATGGTAAACAGAGAACTGGAAAAATGAAAATTTGAAAAATATACCCCATTAAATACCCCATAGTATAAGTGTATGGGAGGTAAGTGACGTAGAAATGGAACAATAGAACCTGAGCTAGAACAGCTTAAGCAGGAATGTACAGGAAGGGACGCGTCTTCCCTGAAAAGGCTGAGGTAGTACATCTCCTCCCCCTATCCTCGCTGTCCCCCCTGCCTCCCCCCCAGAACTGGAACAACGAGGCAGGATGGCTGTAATTTACAGCATGTTATCTTTGTCCATAGCACCAAGATGATATGAAGTAAATCAAGGTGCGAGTAATGAAATGTATTCCAGCAAGCGCACGTTTAAGTGTAGTATCTGTTACCGTGGCAGCGGCTGAAACGAGAGCCTGGAAGAAGGACAATAAAGAGGCACTAGGGTCCCCGGTTAATGCTGTTTGTCTGGACTAAGTAATTGGCTGGTGTTGATGAGTTACCTGAAGACAAAGTGTAAATTCTTGCACGTATTGTAAATCTTACATCGCTGGCAGGAAGTGCAATCCTCTGGAATATTGATCCGCTTTTGCCTTGAGGGTGAGGGGGAATAAAAAGCCAGCCCCAGCAACAGTTACTTCAGTCAGGCTAGCCCTCAGCAAGGGCCGCCACTATTATCATGGTGTCTGTTTTTCTTCTTCCATTATTGTTTTGTTTCCAGCTTTTACAGGCTCACACATTTATTTCAATATGCAGTTGTGAGCAAATATTGCACCAAAATATTTGGCGGTTCAGTTTGTGGCTGCTTTGTTTCGCCTTGAGAGACATTATATAGCCTTTTGTTATGCTTTATTGACGCTATCTTGCAGCTGGACGGTCACTTGCACGTGCACAAAGGAGTATATTTTATGCATGCGTCCGTATGCGTTCATATCACTTCTGTAGAATTTATATTTAAAGTCAGTATTTAACCAATGAGGCCGCCAATGTGCTTGAGCTATGTTCAGATTTAAACATCCATATCTACCTGTTAGCGATGTTAATATATCAACATTTAGCTTGCTTGAAACATCATTGCAGTTACCACTTTGCCCGAAGCTTTTACAGAGAGATTTTCTCAGGAAGCTGAGACAGTGTGGATGCGCCAGTCAGGCTAAGGAAGGGTTGAAGGGGCTAAGCCATTTATTAAAACATTAAGACTCTTCCTCCAGGATCAAACATTAAGCTAAGCCATCATGTTTTTAACCTTTGGGTTTAAAATGGTTTTCCCTTCATTTTAAAATCATGGCTGGACACTCGTGCCTCTGATTTGCCTAGACAAGCTATCGCAAAACGTCCTGTTGAGTTTGACAAGCCACTAGCACCCTGCTTTTCTTCGCACCCGCGGTGGCTGGGTGGCACTGACCAATCATATTATGCTAATGTGACATGCATATTTTCCATCGACGTGAAATCGGTTATCCGTGTATGTCTCTCCCCGTACCTTCCCAATGCCAGGGCCCCCAAAAGCAACAACTGTGGTACCTATGCGTCTCTATTGAGTTATACCCTAAATATGTTTGACAAAGAGAAAAGGTCATGTCATTTTTAGTTGCAGTCATTGTTTCTGTTTTTCCCCCCTGTCCTTTACATTCTTAATTGTGATGATTACTCAGTCAGAGGTTTTATAGGTTAACTTTCAAAATGTCAAAAAATTGGTCTACTGTACTAAAATGAATGTATATAAATGTCCATGGCTAGCAGGTTCATCTTGCAGTGTTTACACAGTATACTCCTAAATGTGATACTCTCTAGGATACTCCCTCTAGGGTCAAAATGCTGATTTTTCTGTTTAACAGTGTCTAAGCAGGATACAAATACTTTAATAATTTTGTGTTAGCCTTAGTATATCTTTAGAGTTAATTTGTTGAAACGGTGTATAGGCACGCTGTATTGTTAATGTTGATTACAGTAGGAATGAATCATCGTTCCTGTTATTCTGCCCATCTCTAAGGTAAAACAATGGCCGAGACTTGGCTGGAGATTAAGTGGCCCTCCGCACGGCCCATTAATAATTCTCATATTTTGGAAACGCATCGCACTTACAGAATCTGAGGCATTTAATCTCGTTTCAGCGAGGGGGATAAAAAAGGTCAACGGGGAGACCCGCATCTTTTTTCCTGCTTGGAGTGACAGGCCCAGATTTTCCTAGGCAGTGCATTTGTCTGTCAGGATTCCTGGCTGCCACGGTGATTTAGTTTCCGTCAGATGAGGCTCGTGTCCGGCTGATGATACTGCCTTGCTGGATATGAGGAAATTTGTTACCTTTAGCTCTGACAGCAAGATAATTGCTGATGGTTAACAGAACTGTATGGAATTTGAGGATTTTAAGCCATAAAGGGGAAGCATATACATTAAATCCTTTCTTTTCTTTAAATGTGCATTTTAATGCATTTCTCATTCAGAAATATTTGTCCTCTTTTTATGCTCTTTATGAATACGAATAAGGTTCTAGTCAATAATCAATATTTTGGACTGAATGTTACACGACTGCATCAATAGACGACTAATCTGGATCTTTCCTCCTCCAGACACCTCAATTTGCACTTTTTTAACTTTTAACATGGAAAACAGCCACACACCATGCCGAGGCACATCCAAATGGCTCTACTAGACTTGATGTGCTTTAAAATCCTTAGATCAAGGCTTTTGTCAATCAGGTAGTCAGGCTGCCACTAGCTCTTCACACAGCAGTTAAATGGAAGCTGAAACAGAGCAAGATATGTGACGTGTTGAAGGCTGAGATTGATAGCTTAAAACCCGGTATAATTGTCTGTGCCTTTTCACATTTCAATGGTTTTCTAACGCTGTGATTCAGCTGTTCTGTTGAGCAAAAAAAAAAAAATGAAAGGAAAACATGCAGCCTTTCCGAGACATTTTGGTGTAGAACTTCATTATGAATGGTATTGTTATTTATAAGTGGTGATAAATATTAATAGTAAACGTGATAAAAATACATGCTTTGCATTTACAAACGCGAGAAATCTAGTTATGGTGACACTGAAAATCCGATTTACGTTATTTTCTGTTTTAGGAGGGTGCATGAAGCCAAATTTAGCAAGATTTCTGCAACATTCAACTTGAACATAACTTTTTGGCTCTGGCTAACAGATTCATGCTGGTGTCATTTGCAAGTGTTTCTGTTAAGTTTCTTGACACGGACTCGTTTCCATTTCAGGGCCTGCCAAATCCATGTGAGCCTGGCCCAGACCTACTAGTCAAAAGGCTACTTGTTTACAGCTTCCTGAATCAGAAAATGTTTTCTAATTTCCCCGGCGAGTGCATCCTCATTAATTTGGGTCATGTGAAAGGCTCAGAGTCAGGCACGTTTGTGTTTGCACGGCATGACACGCTGCGGATACATGTGCCGTTGTCTCGCTATGGCCGACGCGGAGGCTCGGTGGATGGAACGCTGTGCTGAATGTGGGAGGTTAGGAGCTCCGGGCACGTTGACATTTCCTCCACTTCCACACTCGGCGCTGCAGAAAATTGGTGTCTGAAGCCAAAAATTCCCTGCCTGTGGCTCCTCGCTGGGCTAAGGAGCTGGCCACACTGGGCCACTTTTCATGCGGTTTGAATCTGGGCCCTTGCAGCGTGTGGCTTTACCAGGGGTTTATTCAGATGCGGCCGACATGCACAACATACATAATTCAACATTTAAACCTCTGTTCTTCGGCATTGCTGCAGTGTTCATTGCAGTTGGCAAAGTGCCGCTGAAGATCCATCAACATAAATTTACATATGTTCAATTGACTTGACATATGTTGAATACCCTTTGAAATCGTAATTAAGAATTAATTGAGAATTAAGGTAATTTTCAAATATTAAACAAATGTTTTCCATTCCAAAAGCTCCCCAATTTCTGGGTGTTTCTGGGTAATGCATCTGTTCTTTTCTTCAATTGAATAAGGAGCGTATAAACAAACAAACAAAATGTGTTAAAGAATGTGCATCAAGAATCCACCAATTCATCTTCTGTGTTTCATCTATGTATGTCTGTTTGTATGTATTTCTGGTCTGTTTCATCTATGTGTCCCGTATAGGGTCAGAGGCCGGTCAGGAGCCTATCCCATGCAGCTTAGGGAGACCTTGGAGGGCGTGTCAAAAAGGGCATGCAAAATACATTTAGTATTCCTCAAAAAGCTTTGGAACCTTGACAATGACAATGTACATGTAATTAAAAAACACATACATACAGATACAAATGAACTAAAACAGAACTTCCTAAAATACTGGTCGGGAAAAACAGTTTCCATTAGAGGTTTAGTGAAGAGACCAGTCACATTAGACAGCTAGAATAAATGTAGAGACAGGACGGTTAGAGATAAGGGAAATCTGGCAGCAAACTCAGCTGTGGGGTTTAGGGACTATCTCTCTATAATAGCCAGTCTTGGGTCAGAGAGCATTGCTTGCCTCCGTCCTCCTGTGTGTTAACTAACATTCACAGTGCATCGTGTGATCTTCTGCCATCTGAGCTGGGGAGAGAGGCCAATGCAGCCCCTGCAATGTGACCTTACCGAACACCACCTACAGTACACGCACCAATGAGAAGCTTGTGGCGAAATGCCTCTGCCCCACTTAGTTAGGTTACAAGATGAGAAAAGAAGAGAAACTACATGTAAAAACTGTATATTTTTAGATGGTTTAAATGTAGCTAAATCAGTGCTAGCTAAATTAGAGGTATAAGGCATGGCAAATATATTTTCAAATATCATTATATGATTACATTTTCAGAAAACTATAAAACATTTTGTTGTATTAATGGTTCTTTGTTTATGCTAACGAAAAGTTTTTTTTTGTGCGAGTAGGCACGAGTGTGTCAGTTTTACGCTGTCTTTTTAATCTTCTGTCCTTGGTCCGTCGGAGACTGGTCATGTTATAAACGACTCTTTATCTTCGGGCCGTCCCGATCCTGAAGGTGAAACACGTAAATGATATACAGCGACAGTCTGCCATCCCTTACTTTGAGCTCGGGCTTGGGTTTGAGCAGCTACCATTAATGAAGGTTGCCTTTAAGAAGGCTCGAGCAAGCACAGAGACATTACAGATTAGGTCAGGGGAATGGCTGCTGGGTTGAGCATGATGGATGAGACGGAGAATGAGTTTCTGCCGCACAGTATTGTCAAATCTTTTCATTGTCACCGACGGGCCTATGAGGAACTGATGAATGAGGGAGCAAGTGTCAGAAACGCCCTTCCCTGCCCTGGTATGCTTTTAATATCTCCCAGAGCTACCGCACAAGTATTGATAAAAGTAAAGTTTAAAAATAGCCGGGCAGAGCCGGGTGGAGATGATTAAACAAGGGCGCAGTTGTGCTACTGAGTCCATTTCTGTAAACACAAGCACACAAGCCAGTAGACTTCCCGGTTCGAGAGGGAGCCTCTTTATGGAAAGCATTTGTGACCACGGTGACAGTTTTCCTGATGGATGGGTTGCCTCCATCTGGTTGCAGTACATGTAATAAATATCTCTGCTCATGTTTGACCTCTCTCACTTACCAGACACATCTTTCACTTTTGGGACATCCAAGAGGGACTCACAATTATGAACAGAGTAGCTGTGAGGACACAGGGATAGTAGTGTTTATGGGTTTTAGCCCAAGGGCAAAGAGAGTTGGACAGGAAAAAAATAGCTACACACAACGCTGCTCTCTGTAGCCCTCTTTTGCTAATGCCTTTCCACACCTTGTTATATATGAAATGCTATTATGTTTCGTTCATTCCTGGCCGCAAAAACCAGATTAAAGTCAAGGAATCTTGCAAGCATCATCAACAAATTACGAGTCTTAATGTGATTGTTCATCTTTCTAATTTTATTCCAGCGAAAAGGACCGGTAATTAAAATGTCTAAACAGGTAATTTTGTTGTGCAAGTATGTAAAATAATATTACTTGTTATTCTAGTGTTCCCTTATTACAGGGGACCCAAACTCCAGTCCTGGAGGGCCGGAGCCCTGCACATTTTGGGTTTACCCTTATTTAACACACCTGATTCAACTCACTGTACCAATTACCACACAACACTTGAGCTCAATCATTTGCGATGGAACAGGGAAAGAATTAAGCTACACCGGACTCCAGCCCTCCAGGACTGGAGTTTGAGACCCCTGCTTTATCACAGAAATATAAAACTTCATAGCAACACATTAATTTGCAGTGTTATATCAAAACTCCTAAGCAAGCTGACAAGTAAAAAGAACAACAGTAAAACATCTAAATATGAATCTCAATGGGCATTTAAAGAATATTACAGTTTAAAAATGCGCGTTCATTGTGCTTTTATTGTGATAAATAAGCATCACTTGTAAATAAGCATTATGCAGATTATACATCTGTTATGCCTAGATTCAAGATTATTTTTGCATCTGACGTGCCACCAGTACATCTGAATAACTAGACAGTATGGTACTTAAAATAGTTATTTGGTTTCTCGTTTTGTAGTTTTGTTTAATTTGCCTTCTGTTAACTTGTCCCCCCTGGCATAAAAATAAATAAATAAACAAACTAATAAACGGGCAAATGAATAAATAAATACATTCCAAACATATCACAGTCTCCTGCATTTATGTAGTTAAATGTTTATCTTCGATAAAGGCAGAAAAGGTAGAATGAGTTGTAAAGTGGAAAGCTAATGAAGTACCTGTGTGAGCAGTCTTTGCAAAAGAACCTACAAGCTATTAAGAAAAAGCCTAACTCACTTGGGTTGAGACTGAAAACGTGATTGAATTAGTGTGTTCTTTAATTACTGAGTATCTTAAATCGGAGCTTTGAATTTAATTGAACTTTTTCATGCTCCCTGCTCCCTAGCAAAACAATTTGTACAAAAAAAATTGAATTAACAACCTGACTTTTTGCATTGATTATTATAACATTAAGAGTCCCATGAGTTTCCAGGCTGTAAAAAACCAAATTGTGTAACATTACTCACAATAATGCATATGTTATAATCGCAATGAACTTACTTAAAATTCAATCCACTTTGGCATCATTATCATGTATCAACATAATAAATGAGTCCTTCAGAGCATGGTAATTATAATTTGATAAATCATCAGCAGAAAATTAACTGGATGTCAAAACATTCATTGGAAAGGGTGATGAATCGAAGATGATTGTGGTGATGAATTGTGTTAATCTGCACAGTATGAATCCCGCAAAATGGCTAAGCAGCCCAAGATGGATGGGGCATATAACCGGCAAGGTCAGGACACAAAGCTGCAGCGTGGAGGGAGAGGAGAGGGCGGGGAGAAGGGAGAAGCTCTGCACTGAGCTGCAACTGCTCTCACGTTCCATTTGATTTCTGCCGCATTCTATGCCCTCCTAGCTTGTGTTTAATTATGTTACATTCCAAGGTGGGAAAATGCCCTGATGTACACAAAGCTACACATGCACATATGCGATTGTATTCATATCATAGTGGGTATAGTCCATTCATTTCTATGGGCAAAACCCTAATCCCAACAGTGACAACCTTAGTCCCTACCAAACCCTAACCTTAACCATACGTGACCAAACAAAACACAAGACTTTTGGCATTTTTAGTTTTTTGATTGTAGTCACAGATTTTTATGAAAGTGAGTTTCCCCTTGTGGGTACCAAAAAGCTTGTCCCCACAATAGAAAAACAACAGGTTATCACATTGCGGGGACCGTATAATATATTCATAACTCAAACACACACACACACACACACACGTTTGTATTCATATCTTTGTTGGGACAGTCCATTCATTTCTATGGACAAAACCCTAATCCCAACAATAACAACTTTAGCCCCTTCTCAGCCCTAAACTTAACCATAAGTAACCAAATGAAATACAAGACTTGACATTTTTAGTTTTTTGATTGCATTCACAGATTTTGTATGAAAGGTTTGATGGTTTAGCTGGTCATACCAGCTTGTGCTGGTCATTATAACTGGTTTGGCTGGTCATACCAGCATGACCCACCCAGCTAAACCTTTTAAGATCATCTTAGATCAGCTAAAAGCAACTAAAACCAGCTACCAGGATACGTTTTTAGCAGGGAGATGTCCCCACAATGTCCAAATAACAGATCTTTATCACATTGTGGGGACAACAACGTAGTATATACATGACCACATAAAAAACAAAAGCCCTACACACAGTCAGCACCAATAGTACTTTGTGGCTTTGAAATGTGCATGTGGTTTAAGAATGAGCCACAAAAATAAAAATGTCAAACCAGTGATAATTACTAGGTTTTACAATAGCATCAAGTTTACCGATGCTTCTTTCCCCCCGAGAAGTGTCTTTTAAACCATTCACGATAATTCAGTGTTCATTAACGATGTGATGGTATTTTTGGGTCAGTCTGGTGTTTTTGTCACGCTCCAGGGCTCTGCGAGCAGAAAGTCTGCAAACGGCATTTTACGTAATTCCAAGGAAAGTTTGACGGGGAAAAAGTGAAACATAAGTAAACTCAATATCGCAGTTTAATAGGCTCCAGCGCTTTGTTAAGAATGTTGGTTTATTAGGCCTTGTAGATCGATAGGTCGTGAAAGTAAAAGAAAATAAATAAATAAACAAAAATCCAGGCATAGCTGTTCAGCATAGCTGTTATCTCTTTGTCGTAAGCGTCATCAGTAACAACTTGCTATTTATAATTGTTTGACTATCATAACAGCCCAGAGTAGAAAAAAATCTCCTTCGGGAAGGTTGTTTTCTCAGATTTGTACATATGTTCCAATATAAAAAAAACAAATATGCACCAAACTACAAAAAAGTTACGCTTTTTCTGAAGCATTTTTTCTCTGTATAGACATTTATTAATCCTGTCCATAATAATAATGGAAGGTAACTTTCAGCCTCGTACGTCTAGTTTCTTCTCTGGACCATCCTGTCAGTATCCTATTACTCTGCCAAGCAACAAGCAAAAGGACAAAGGATCAGTGTGCTTTGTACCTGATAATTCAATATTTAGAAAGTCTGGAAGACTGCCAGAAGTGATGCCAGCAAATGCCACTTCTAATGGATCTTTTCCTGAAGTCTTTGTCCATCAGCAGATGGCCTGAGACCATTCAAAAGTAAGATATCTATGCGGCTATTTTCAAATCCGGAGTAATAATAGCCGCGTGTGGTTTTAATTGACAATAGACGCCAACTGCTATGCTCAGTTCAGCATAAATGCATGTTGTAAAAGTGTGTTTGGGAATGGTGTAATGGAAGTGATACCCTTTTCAGTGGAGAAACCCGAATCCCTGTTGCATGCTGATCTCCCGCCGGCTTGGTATACCATCTCCCGACAAGACCGCAAAGCCTGTCCTTTTGGCTGGGTCCCTCGTCACCCTGACATCTTTGTTCTTTGTTTCTCTCCTGGTTTGTCCGTTCAATACACCCTGTTTAGTATGTCTCCATTCATGCCATATCTGACCATGCACTAAATAACCCTTTTCTTCCGTCACTGTCTGAAACATTTAATGCTGCTGGTACTCAGCAGCACAATGGCGCAGATCGAAGCAGAGGGCTGGCTTCTCATGTGCAGGGGAATATCATTAGCATTGTGCTGCATTCTTGCCATCTTGCAAGTCTCACCCATATTTTTGTATAAATAACATAACACAGTATTAATTTTGAATACATTTTGCTGCATTTCAAGATTCAATTTTCTGGCATAAATAGTACCGGTGTGATGTACGCTTTATATAACGCGACCCTTAATTTATATGTGTCCATATATACAAAAAACTTTTTGTCCAGCATACTTAGTGAAAGTGGCACGCATGCTTTGCTATGTGGTGTGGCGGGTTCTTGCAGGTCAGTCGTGGTTGAACGTTGACTATGTGGCAGTTATTGGAAGTTATCTGTGATGCCAGAAATTCAAAGGACAGGATCTGAAGAAACCGGACACACTACATAGATCAGTGTGGGTATCAACTTCAATGGAATTTTTCAATAAGGCATAAGAAATGAGCAGATCCCACTGAAAAACAATAAGTACCGTCAGAAGGTTTGGCATGCTGACTTAATACTAAGTCTTCCATGTACTATATATGCAGTACATATTTGTGTATGTGTGTGTGTGTATATATATATATATATATATATATATAATTCCGAGACAACACTGAGCAAGTCAAAAAGTGGCCTTAAGTCTACGACTGGACTCAAATGTTGCGCTTGGTTGTTGTCTGTACAAGGAACACAAAGACAAGTTATTGCAGCTCTTGCTGTGTTTGAGCAAGACCGAAAATGTTTTTACGTGAGTGTGATCATATTTGAAGTCTTGACAAATTTATTGTCTCCGTGTTGTGTTGTAATATATGAAGAATGCAAATATTTCCCGGTAATAGTAATCAAACAGCATTTGTATAACTTACCGGTCACAACGGAGGATGCCATGATTGTACTTTGTTATGATGTCAAGTCAGGTAAATCGGGGCACTGGATTTCCACACCAGATTTTGAGCCAAAAAATCCAGCACAGTGATGCGTTCAAATTTTTTTTCCGAGTCAGATTTCCCCATTTTCCAAAGTGTCATGAATACAGCACCAGTGCTACAACATTGCTGTACGTTAGGCAGTGAAGTAGCAATGTTTTGGGTAATTGTAGTATTCTTTGGCTTATATAATATATTTCCCATCACAAAGTTGGGATAGTTTCTTAATCAAAAGTCTCATTGAAAAAATAGGCCCAGGTACAGGTCAATGAAATAGTAATTGGAGTTGGTTTTGTATTTATCGTTATTTGGTTTTAAGTTTGCTTACTCATTTTTTAAATGAGAAATAGGCGTTCAAATAAGTGTTCACTGTGCCACCTTTCCAGGCCTATTTACAAAGGTATACATTTTCAGTTTGGTTCCAGTCATTTCATTACAAGAAGCTGTTCCTAGCAATCGATACACCAGTACAAGTTCATCTAAAAAAGGTACCCTTTTTGTTTTAGGTACCCCTCCAAAAACTGGTGGAAAAATGAAAATCAGATCAATCACCTCAAGGTATAATTTGCTTCTGGGTTTGAGGCCTCTTATACTGCTGCACTATCTTTTAGGTATTATAAGTGTAGCTTTTTATCTTTTTCACTGTAATTATTTTATTTATCATTTAGACCCCCCATGTGCCCCATGGTAATTAAGCAAAAAAATATTTGGATTGGTTTCTTATTTACATGTAGAGGGTGGTATGTAGCTCTGTCAGTAGGTTATGGCCTGAACCCATGTTGTGGGTTCCAATCCCATGGCTGTCAGTGTAATCAAAAGCATCCACTAAATATGTTCATGAAAGTATTTCTTTATTATGGTCTTAGAATTGAGGGTGAATTCTGTAGCTCCTCTGGGTGGCTAATTTGGTTTAAAAAACAACATGACATTTGGAGATTGCAGTTCAGGGAACAGAAATTAAGTGTAGACTGCCCAGGCACTGATGCTTCTAATGATGATTTCATTACTTTCATTGAACTTGCTGTTCAGTGGATATAAAAAGTATAAACTGTGTAAAGTGTATAAAACGAAATGACTTATCGTGGTCTTCAGTGCTGCAGTATATTTACAAACAAAGGCCACCATGTTTGAACTGAAAGAAACTGTACATCCTATAGTAAAAATGCATTTTCACCATGGAATGATTTTTTGGGGGGAAAAACATCATCACTAGTGTAAAAGGCACCTTCGTTCAAGTTGACTTTGCTGTGCAGAAACATGCATAAACTGGACTGTTATATATCAGCATCGTAGAGAGAAAACCAGTAGATTACTGTCAGAAACCAATAGATTACTTGTATACGTGTTCTTTTTCTTTATTTACAAATACTTCGGGGCATTTTCAACAGCTACTTTGTTCATTACCTATCAAAAGTTTCAAAGATCTGTAAAAGGTCAGGTTGCATACGAGGTACCAGAGGAGGCTTATTCCTGCTCAGATCTGATTTGATGAAACTGTGGCAATATTATTATTACAAACAATGTGAATGCAATTTTGTATGGTAGCCCAGTGATAAAAACACTGCATCTAGCTATAAGAGAAATTACTATGCTGAATTATCAGGGAAAAAAAGCACCCTGAAAAGTATTAGGTAGGGGAAAAATGTAAGAGTGATAAATTGCATTGGCAAATAGTGACCATGGCTGTTCGCTACTGTAAAATCAGAGACATTAATCAGTAAAATATGATTCTGGTGGAAAACTGTAATGAACACAGCACCTCATGAGACGTTCGGAGGTAGATGGTGCTTACGGTGATGTGGAGGAGTAGCTAGGTGGCGATAAGGCAGAGAGTAGCTAGCAGTTTCTGCCAGATAACATTTAGTGCTGTCGAGGGACTCACTGCTGAGAGTGGAAGTCTGACGCTCAAGGAGGGATAGTAGCTAATCTTGAAGTGGAGTGCTGTGCAAAAACACCTACACGGAGACACCGCATTTAAGTAAACGTAGCTAAAGGACCAAGGAATGGAAATCATTTGTATTTTTATTGATGGTTACGGTGTTTTTTTTTCTTTTCTTTCTTTGACTTATTATGAACTGCACTACATCTGAAAACACTGAGAAAATCTCGAAATTGGTTATGACACTGACTTGGAAACAATAGGTAAATAGATTTATCGAGGGGTGATAATAATATTAAATAGCTTTTAAAAGACGTCGTTTTATTATACCGGTATGAGTTGAGACATATGGTGTAGCCCAGATCTAACTTATGAAGACTGGCTTAAGAGAGGCACTTTCTGCATCGGCGCCCTACTGCCTAGGCCAGTACAAGTTAACACTGAAGGCTTAGAAGCAGAGTTGCATGGCGATTTTCATAAGATATGTATTAAATTTGATGGCAGATGTAGCTGCGTAATAATTTTCGCCAGCTGGGATCTGTGGTCTCATTGCTGGTACATCACAATGCAAATAAAACTGCAAATGTTAGTGTGCAGCAGAGTCAAGATTATATTTAAGATTGAAAAGACAGCTCAGGGGGGTTTGCATATGTCTTTTATAACCCTGGTTATCCCATACACAGTGGAATCTAAATATATTCAATTAAATAATGGTAGATTTTAAGCTGTGTGCATGTATATGGTGCTGTAGCTTTGAGAACCCTTCACTTGCTGTGTGTCATGTCATATTACTGCTGTTTGCGCGTGATGTCACAGCTTAGGCCCCAGACATTTTGCTTCAGCGGCTAATTGGTGGCTGCTTAGATCGACTTAATAGACTGAAGGGAGAATGACATCCAAATGTGTGAATCCTTTGTTTTGCCACAAGTAGATTGGATTTCTGCTTGTCACTGGAGGACATTGCATTTAAAGCAGCCCGTTATTGGATTAATTAGTACAGTATTGGCGAGCCGTGATGAGGTTATGTGATCTTTCCCCTCCTAAAGGTAACATCACTGCTTGTTGTTTCAAGAGACTATAATGGAAGCCCCTTTGTGGCTAAAGGACTTGGACAGTAAGGCAAGAATATGTGTAAATGGAGCTTCTCAGCTGTCCTAGTCTTGTCAATGTAATTTGCCTATGCTGCAAGAGTACATTCATTGCCCCAAACAAATGACTCACAATGTTTATCTTTCTTTTGTCTATTGAGAGCAGACTTTATCAAAGGCAATCTGTTTGCGAAGCTTTGTTTTTGGGAGGCTGGTGAAGCTGCACTTGGTTTTCACCGAATAAAAAGGGGAGCCAGCACCTCTCCGGCAAGTTGGTAAGCCCGTTAGACACCCGGCTTTGTTCCCCCTTATAGTCTACTTATCAGAGGACTGATTTGGCTGTCCTCTTGTATGTTACTCTTGTATCTCACAGTGGCCAATTTCGACAGGATAAGTGCTCAAATTGAGCCATTTTGTTTCACTTTAAAATAAACCTAGACCTATTATGCGTGATTTTTCATTCATAGCTCCCTCCGCAAGCCCCCTTTTCCCCGCACTCTCTCCGTGCCCGGCCTCGCCATTCCCAGCTTTATGGAGACATAGTCGTAACCTTGTGAGGGCCACTGTTTTCACTCCAGGCATGTCAACTTCAATCTGCTGCGATTTGGTGTGAAATGTGTGCCTTGGTGTGGGGCTCCAAGGTCAAGCCCTGGTAATTGATGTTGCTTATTCATCTGTTTCCCGTGTCTTTTTCTCTCCCTACACAGTGGCCTTTGTTTGGATAAATTGTTTGAAGATTTACTGTAGTTCTTCGAGCTCCAAGGAGCATCCCCTGCTGCACAGACTCAATGTCCCCACCAGGCAGGAGGCTCAGCAGAGATGACATATAATGGCACGTAGACAAAGGAGTTTTTCCCATGACAAGATGTAGAGGACATCTTCTTGCATGACAATTAGGGCAATTTTGAGACTAATTTGCTATGAAATCACATTGTCCAAGCCTCTCATATAGTGCTGTACAAATGCTAATTAATAATAATAAGCAAACACTGTGCAGAAAAGAAGAAAATGCAGCAGTGCTATTGTCTGTGTAACCTGGTGCGCGCAGTGCGGAGCAAAGTGCAGGCGCATTTCAGTTCTAGGTTTAAAATTTCAGTATTTTTGATGGACACAAATATCCAGACATATATCAGGCTTGGGCTGTGCTTTTTATTTGGAATATTCGGAAGCCCAAATAGGATATGCATTAAGCTTCATACTAAAAACAACAAAACAGGTTTAATGTAACATTAGATGTATGAGTTGCATCTTAAGGTGGTAAAGAAAAATAACAAAGCATGAAATGAAATCAAAGATATATACAGTATATGTATGTGTGCGTGTGTGTATATATATATATATATATATATATATATATATAATGTATATAAGAGCACACATAATATATATATATATATTATAATTTTATTTATTTTTTTTGCTTTTTGCCCAAAGAGATAAACTGTCTCCTCTGACAGATAAAATGTCTGACATGATCAGCCACAGAAGAATCAGGACCCGTGATCCACCATCGCACCCTTTGGAAGATCATAGGCCAACAGGCCCAGTCGTGCCTGCGATACAAACTCATAAACACTGTCTCCAAAGGTTTATGCAAACGGAGAGCCTCCCAGATGCCTCCTGTAACCGGAGGTCCTCTGCAGCAGTTTGGCAATGGAGACCCAATAACAGAACTCTGCTCTGAGCTTCCTGGGTTATCACACTGGGTGAGCACAAGGAAAACGGTCCCTCGAGTCAAGTTTAAGCTCTGTTGCTGGTTAAATTGCCTTAATCTTTCAAAGGTGCACTTAGCTGTGAACTGACAGGAAAAAAAGCACTAGGTTCCCCAAACAGGACGATCCAGGATTCCTCAGCCTAGCAAGTATATAAAACAGTAAAATTAACCTAACACCTAAAATAAACACATACAAGGAAATATTTAAACTATATTTAGCTTTTGTAAAAACTAACCAGGAATTTAGCCCATGTTGTAAAAATATATATATAATATTGACTAACTGGTTAGTTTCCTGTTCTCTCAAATTCCGAAGCATTGTTTTGATGTGGGGTATTCAGACTCTCTTTTCATTTCATCCTTGTACACAATAGATAAAGTATCGAGTCCGTGTCCAGCGTTCCCAGTGCAGCACGCACGATATTGGGAACAAAGCAGCCGATGCAGCAATGAGAATTGTTATACGTAAATAAAGCGTCTGTGTTCAGTATCCCCCGTTTCAATCCCTCTGCGTTTCTGCATGACTGAAGTGCAGGCTTGGGGTGTCACCTGTAGTGCTGATAAACAATAGGCCTATTTGAAAACACACAGACGGAAAAAAAAAATAATTATAGTGGCACGTTTAATCCTTGCTTGGCATGTCAGCGGGCTGTGCGGGAGGTAATGCTCAAGAAAGCTTTTGAAGTGGCAATCTTTTTAGAGTTTTGGATCATTACACAATAAAGAACACTTCATAAGTGCTGAATTGAGTTGGGAAATGATGGCTAATGATGTTGACAGCGATTCAGCTCTGTGGAATTACAGAAGGATTTGACTAGTCTTGACTAGTCCTTTAATAAGGCATGCTTCTTTTTTAAAGGCTGTGGAATACCCTGGATAAGAGAGCTGGAATACCCAGAAACAGCATCCTTCATATCAAAACATACAAATCTTAGTTTTCCTACAGTTATCAAGCAATGTGAAACTTTAACGATAATCGTATGTCGGGAAGGCAAATGCACATCGGAATACCGATACAATAAAGTTTACTGCCTGTCCAAGATCTAGCCGCTTCTAGAATGTAAACAACAACTGAGCAAATCATACATGCTCACCACGCGATACCAAACCGGATAGCGGATAGCCATTCAAGGGTTTTGGAGTCGTTCCTTTTCCTCTCTTCCCTGACATGCTTATTTTCTCAAGGTCCCGGTTTTGTGATAATGGGAGATTTGATGGTCAAAGAACTGTTTCATCTATAAGGCTCCATCTGTAATCCAGGCTTGCTTACTCTTCATTGAACAGAAAAGCACTTCCTGTCAGCCACTCCTTAAACGAGGCTGTTTTTTGCAGCTTCTTTGAGAAAGGCACATTATGAAGTACCCATTTCACTTTATAACCACTGAATACTACTTAACAAATTCTGCATGACATGGAATTGTGAATTTTATCTCCGTTGCCTGCTTCTGCTGGTGATTTGACATTTGTTTTCATGATTAGTCACTTTGCCAGAATTTTTATAACTGCCTACAGGTTTACGGTATTTTTTCAACAAAATTAATTAAACGAACAGCTAATAAATCATGTGCCTTCTGGTTTTCTTGCTGAATATGTATAGAAGTGTTGGACACATTCTTCCATTAAGCACCTGACCTTTCACAACAGCTCTTATGCACTTATGCACCGCAGATCTGTACAATAACACATCCACCAGTCATTCTCATCAGTACCAAAGCAAGTATTCGTTTTATTTTACTGCGTTTAATATAAGGCATCTTTTAAATATGCTATTTTTAAAAATATGCTGTTTTCTTGTAGTAGATATGATTGAAATTAGGTTATTAACACGTTTCCTTTGCAAAGTGCCATCCAATTTGCAATCTAAGGATGGTGTGAGGGGCCTTCAGGAAGTGCATGTGCTTTTGGAAGAAATCTCTGACATTTGCGAACGCACATCAGTAATATCTATGTTGACCGCATTGAGTTATAACCATATATTTTTATCACAGTCCTCACTGAAGTAACCTATAGCATAAAGTGTTAATCCACATACATTTGATTAGCAGGACATTGGGGAAGTATCAAAGCTTTAATTGGTAGGCAGATATGCTTAATTATCACATCTATATGCCTTTCCGATTGTTTTTGCCCAAATATTATGCACCGTTATATTAACACCCCCAGAAGATGTATATGCATTTTGTGATTACTTTAATGGCATGTAAGTATCATATTCTGCCTTTCTGCAAGCCTGGGTGATCAGCTTCTTATGTATTCATTCAATATCTGAACTTGTTGAACCAGGTGCTTTGTATGTGAAATATAATGATTATATGGAATTACTCTCCTCCAAGTGTTTTATATCTTTATTCCTTTCCACCACTAGACAGTCAAAATAATAAGTGAATAATTAGTTGAACCAGGTGCTTCGTATGTGAAATATAATGATTATATGGAATTACTGGGGCAAAGAGACGTCACACAGCCGCTAATATAGAACATGTAAACAGATGGTGCAAACTATCTTGGGATGCGCTTAGCTTGGTAGTTAAGGGTACGAACTTGAAACCTTAAGCACTGGATAACAGTACTGGGTAAGCCAGAGCATAATGATTTAGTTTATTGCTGTTTTTCAGTGTTAACAGTTAAGGTAATACTTCTAGCTCCTTGCCAATTGGCCAGCTGGCTCTTTCTGATCTGAGGACAGCACTTCCAGAAAAGCTGTCCGGGCTGAGTAAAGTGAATAAGCAACTCACTTGGGTACATCTGTCTTGCATGCAAAACTGAGCATAGCATTTTACTGTGTTTAAGTGCTACTGTACGTGGAGTTTTGTTAGTATTTTGTATAATCTGTGTAATATAGTATAATTAAATGCATGCTGAAAAAGAAACTCACAAACTCATAGGGACAGTGTGGCTGGCTTTGAAATGTTATAGTGCCCATGTGTGATTGTACAATATTTTCGATCTATGGCTCAATCTAAACTTTATGCATGTGTTTTTTTACTAAAGAACTTGAATCTCAGCTTCATACTAAAATCAACAAATACCTGAAGAACAACAAAAGAGGTTTAATGTAACATTAGATGTATGTGTTGAATTTTAAGGTTCTTTAAGGTGATAAAGAAAAATAGTAAAGCATGAAATGGAATCAAAGAGATATATGATTTTTTTTATCATTTAGAAAAGCATCTTGAACCTATGCTCTTTGTATCATCAAAGAATGCTATTTCTTTGGAAAAGTATTATGTGATAATTTGTGATGGTAACAGAATATAGTATTAAACATTTCCATGACCCTGATTGTAAAGCATTTCCTTGTAATAGCCCTCATATACAGTAAGTGGCACCACCCTGGGCATGCAATAAAAGAATTCCAGCGTGCTCTAATGCATGTTTATGCATGTTTCTTTTATTCCTCTTGAAATCACTGTACAGAATTTGGAGAGAAACTCTGTCCTGTCATATCCCATCATTATCCCCATCA
>JAODKL010000041.1:7649343-7664203 GCA_026780765.1 Petrocephalus schoutedeni
CCCCCCCCCCCCCCCCCCCCCCCAACACCCAAACATCCAACTTTCCACAAAAAGTCACTCTTGAAAAGATTAAAAGTTACCCCACTCACAAGTTTGTAATATTATTATTCAACTGTAGCATAAGTGCTGGGTTTAGAGATATAATTACAGAATAGGGATAAAAAAATGTAACCATGTTAGCTTGACAACACGTTGAATGTTTGCTTTGCATTGTAAATTTGCTGTTGCCAACGCAATGGTTCACTGAAAGTACACTATGAAGGCACCAAGTCTTAAAAAAATATGTGGTAGCTTCCTGTTTTTGTTTTTTTCTTCCCTCAATAATTTTGTGTCCAGTTGTCTGTCATGCGTAGTTTAATCCCCCAATAAGTCACGCTTGCCTACATGGTGGGTTATTTGTCTTTTTAAGCAGAATAACTAATCTGCTCGATAATGAATGAGGGGGAAACGTGAAGGACGCACACATTTCGGCGACGTCAATCGCCTGCGAAAGCGATTCCTTCAGCAGGAAAAATAGCACGCATGCTGCTGGAAACCTTTTAATTAGTACTAATTACCTTGGCAGAAAACTTTGGGGGTTTGAAAGGATTTGTGTCAGCAAATGAAAGATCAAAGATTGCGGCACTAGCATTTCACTCTGTTGAGTAAAAAACTAATAAGGGGAGGGTAATGGGGCCCAGGAGAATGACAACGCAGGTGGTAGAGACCTTAATCCTTTCTGCTGAAGCCCAAGGCGTTATTCCAATTAAATAATCAGATGGTTTAATTTTCAATTAATATTGAAAATTAAGATTTTTCTTATTTTTTTACCCCTTAGTGCAGATAAGCTGAGATTTCAGTGTGAG
This sequence comes from Petrocephalus schoutedeni, assembly GCA_026780765.1. Lineage (NCBI taxonomy): Eukaryota > Metazoa > Chordata > Actinopteri > Osteoglossiformes > Mormyridae > Petrocephalus > Petrocephalus schoutedeni. The sequence continues at coordinate 7,650,189 of JAODKL010000041.1, forward strand.
ATTCTCAACAATAAGGCTGTTGCACGGCTTTGAATATTGCTGTAATTGAGGTTTTTACCAAACACCTCATTGCAAAGCAAAGTGAATGTATGTGCAGCCAAGAGGTACATGGCTTTGATGTGGCTTTACGGAGGGAGGGGTTTAATAGAGGCCATCGGTGTAGTGTCAGGGTCATCCATCAAGTGTCATCGATCATTTGCTATGAAGTGACAGTTGCTTAGTCATTATTTGCTATTAGGTCGACATTCATACATGCATGATTGGAACTCTGGCAGGTCAACCGACTTAATTTAAGCAGAGCATTTTTACATGGAGATGAGGACAATAGGTTACTTGCACCTCAAGGATGAGAATGTTTTTTAATATGCAGTTTCCCAAACAATTGTCCTTGACTAGAATATTATGGAAAGGTTGTTTACCAGGTACATGACAAGGAAAACAAACCTTGGTTTAGCTACAGGAATTTCATTTTCTAAATGAGGCCTGCAAAATGAATATCTCGTATAACTTGTAGGTATGTGTGCACACGATAGGCGATTCTAAACCTACCCCTATTTTTGGTTTGAGCCCTCCTGAAAAATTATTATTTTTAAATCAATTTTAGTAATTCCTGCATTTCTTCAGGACAGAACCCCCCAAAGAGTGAAATCCTAGAATTGACCCTGATACACACACACACACATATGTGAATATATGATGTATGTGTGCGCACGTAAATGTTTGTATTTGTATCATTGTGGGGACTCTCCATTCATTTCCTTGGGCATAACCCTAATCCCAACTATGACACCCTTAACCCCTACCCAGGCCTAACCTTAACCATAAGTGACCAAACAAAATACAAGACTTGTAGCATTTGTAGTTTGATTTGCAGTCACAGATTTTTGTAAAACTGAATTTGCCCTTGTGGGGACTGAATATATGTAAAATAACAGATTTTTATATTTTAAAACAGAATTGTAACTAGGGTCAGTTGTTTGTTGTTGTTGGCATTGATTTTAAGAATAACATAAAGGAGTCTACTTCACATAGTTTAATTAATGACTCTCTGTGTAAGACTTTGAAGACTCACAGTAGAAACCAACAAGTCTGGTGACATTAACCCACATATGACCCCTCATTGTACCCTGACCCTTAACCGGGCACCAGTTTTTAGAAGCGGATTTTGGATTGTGACCTCCTTTTGCCCCATGGAAGTGATGTTTTCCACGGTCTTTTCTCAGGTGTCACACACAGCAGTTTAAATGTTTATGTCGTGGCATCATACATTTCTCTCTTTTTATTTTTCATTTGTTTCAGCAAAAATCAGAAAATTAGTACTTAACAATTAGTTCGCAATCAAAACATTTATTTTTCATTTGCCGAGTTTCATTTGTCTGGGCCAGTTGGCTTTATATTTTATATTTCTTACTGCACTACTTTAGTGAAAGACTTTCTTGTAGAACACTATCCCGGCTCTGCCAAATGAGACTGCGGCCACTTGGGAAGAGGTGGCCTTTAGAAAGATGTATATCAGGTTGGTTAGGCAGCTCTTGTGTTTGATAAGAGTGAGTACAAGTTCAGCAACTCTCCTGACAAGGCCTATCGGGTCAGTTGGAGGCAGTGTTGGAAACAAAGTTTGCTAGGTCCTGGGTCAAATCCAGCTTAAAAAGTCAGTCCTGTCAAAAGCTTCAGTCACATTCTTACCTACAGGCAACCTCTGCTGATCCCTAGTCATTAATCAAACTGGAGAGCCGTCCTGACCTCAGCCCCCTCCCTTTGAAGTGTGGTGTCCTCTGCAGCATGAGGAAATAATTTGCTGCCTGATTCAATGAGCCATCAGTGAAACCAGCAGACCTAATGACATGTGAGAATATTAACCTCCTACCACTAAGAGCTGTGAATCTTGAGAGGCAGTCTATAATTCACCCTACCTTTCAGTGGCCCTCCTCTGTCTCAGCCCTGTGCCCAGCCTCCAGTTACTGGAGCTTACTTACTATTCTTTTTAGATGTTTCTTATTATTTTATGCATGCATAGATATACTGTTATACTGATATACAGTCGCTATATAAACGCGTGACAATTTTTCGATTAATATAGTATAGGCATTTTGTTGAATACTTAAAACTGCCTCCTTACTGTCATTGATATTTTGAGGACTGCTGTTGCCATGAGCTACAGAATGTACTTAGGCATGTATAGATGGATGGATGTATAGATAATCAAATTGAATTATAAGCGCATATGTGAAGCTAAGGAAAGGTATTTTCCACATTGAATATTACCTCTTTTCACACATGCTAAATGCTTATGCCGCACATTAATAGATACTACAGCTGTTTCTGTAACAACACAGCAGGACTTCAGTAAACATTTCCCTTAATATGTTACGGACGGTTTAGAAATGAATACTCAGTATATTTTGAACAGTATCTTTTTGCCAGGTATTTACTTTTTTTTATTTACTTCTTATTTCAAAACTGCATTATTAGTAGTTGATAAAACCAAAATGTTTTGTTTTTGTGCAAGCTTTCTAATTTACACCAGCATCAGTTTAAACGTATGCATTAAAATTACCATATGCATGAGGAGCATCATTAACACATTTTGACTTGTTAGAGCTTTAAATTGTTGGTCCCTGAGGGTTTAGCAAGAATCCAGAACTGCGGCTTGGTTTTCAGAAATGAAGTTAATTGGATCTAAAAGCCAAGTAGTCAGGATCCTTTACTACCCATTGCTGAGGTGCACATATCTAATATGTCTTAATATCTATAGTTACATAATCAGTTTTATATAAAACTTTTAAAAACATTTATACAAGTATAACTGGAAAAAAAAACAACAAAAAAAAAGACGGTTTCCACTGTATGTGGAACAGTGGTGCTCCCGTAAATGACATGTTCACGCATTTTCACTTTGTGCACGAGCAGGTCCATTTCCTTGGTCGAAAACCGATCTGGTTTGCCAGGTAAACACACCATTATAATAGCAATCCGCCGAAGAGCATGCACCTCTGCCTTTTAAAAGTGAGGTCGTGTGCCATTCTGATTGGTCCATTGCATGTTATGCCCAAAATGCACCTCTGCCTTTTAAAAGTGAGGTCATGTGCCATTCTGATTGGTCCATTGCATGTTACGCCCAAAATGCACCTCTGCCTTTTAAAAGTGAGGTCGTGTGCCATTCTGATTGGCCCATTGCATGTTACGCGCAAAATGCACCTCTGAATAATTAGTTAGGACGAAAAATTTACGCCTTGCGCTGAGGCAAAGTCTGTTTTTTCCACTCTTAAAATAGCTAAATAGATTTGGACACACAAATAACTGTTAGCAACATTTGCAACATTCACATTTGCATGAGGAGCATAATGCTGTCATGTATTGATTTCAAATTTAAAATAATTGTTTTTATTTACTTATTCTTGAACAATTCATTCTCATACTGAGGCTTATAAGAGCAGCCTGTAGCTAATTTGAAATTTAGCAGGGGGTCGAAGCTTGTGGCGATATCTTCACGTTTTCACAGCCCCTCATCACAATGACATACGATGACAAAATGACATGTGACGTTTTGAACTTTTCTGTGAAAACTGACTGACGTTTCCACAGAGATCAATCTGAGAATATGTCTATTTTTATCGGCGAGTAAGGTTTCTTCTACCCGCCAGATACTGTTTTTCAGCTGAAACACTGCATGTGTCAGAGTTTAAAAACAAGCATACTACGTAGTCGATGGTCTTGGTTTTTCCTCACAAATATATGGACTGAGCTTCATCTTTCATCAGGCCAGGCCCACATCTCTTAGCCTATTGCTATAACAATCACTGTCTGTACTCTTCTTATTTAGTTTATTAAAACCAGTCAGAGTTGACTTTTTACAGCCATGTCTCATTCAGCCATTTATTATTGACTCTAATCTTGGCAGGAGATCTGAATCAAAATGCAGCTGGTCCATTATGCACATATGAAGCCCATCACTCCTTGAGTATTGGCCGTTCATCTAACATTTGTCTTTTACCCTCTAAACAGCATTTCAATTTGCCTGTCAGTCCAAGCCTATTATGCCTTGGAATAAAACACATAACTTTCCCAAAGTAAAGATGGTGTCCTCCTTCCCAGCCATCCTTAAAGCATTGCCTTGGGTGCATACTAGTTATATACTGATTTAACCTGATTAACTTACACATATTAAATAGCCGAAATGCTACTGATGCATTTATTTAACTGACTTTTTTGCTAATTTAATTTGCTTTGTATTTCCATAGATTTTTCGTCAATTTATATCAAATCACAGCTGCTGTGAGAGAACAGGGCTGGTCAGTCCTATAGGCGATTGCAGCACCTGCCTAGGCCGCTACCTTCTGAAAGTGTACCGACTTGCCAGCCAATTTTACTTTGTTTCAGATGAGGGGCACTGGTGGTAATGCTCGCCTTGGGCACCACATTGGCTAGGACTGGCCCAGGTGAGGGACAAAACAATCTTAGTATATCGTAAAATTAATTGTATACTGTAAAAAAAAAATACGCGGTCTGACACCGAGACGACCGAACCCTGTCGATTGCTGGCGAGAGTGAGGCCTCTCACATGGCGGGAGATGCGTACTTTCCAGCAGCGTCGCTATGTATCGTACGGCATACTCTGCTATGTTTGCCTGCCACATGAAACTTACAATTTTGTTGTATCGCTATCATCGTCGTAAGATCGAAAAATCGTAAGCCGGAACATCGTAACTCGGGGACCATCTGTATTGTCTTTGCTGTTATAGGGGTGGCACCCAATACTTGGCACAATAGTACAGTTCTTAATCAGTAGACGCAACCGTTTGCTGATCTACACCTCAGTCATCACTAATAGGAGAAGAGTTGGCTAGACCAGCAACTGGTTCTGCAAAAGTGTCTGTCAAACGTAAAATCAAATCACGGACTTGCCATTGGTTAAGCATTAGGTGTTTATTTTCTGCCTTATCGTTAATTTGTCTGTAGTGTATACCTGGAATGGCTTTTACTGATGCCAGGGAATTGTTTGTAGCCAACAAGCTAGTTTGCTGCAGCAAGACCAGCTGTCACTCAAGGTTGTATTTATCGCAAAATATTTTCTTTATTGGCATGGGTCCCAAGTCCTGTGCTGCAATAAGATAATTAACAAAAGCACTTATTCTGCATTTTGGTAACTTCCTAGTTTATAACACACTGTTGTAAAATTCACTATAGGAGAGCTTAAAGACTAACTTCATTTTGAAAACCTGGTACCCATTGAAACTGTTAATTAGTTTACTAGATATTCTGTTTTTTTTATGTGTGTTGAAAGTTTCTTGCCTGTGGATAAGCCTTATTTACTGAATCATAGCTCTGTACTACACCTCCTAAGCCATTCTCTCCAGCAATGGCTTTACATCTAATTTCCGAGTGGATTTAAATTCCCATTAAGAAACAAGGTAATGGCTTTATTGCTATTATACACCCCAGAATTATGCTATAAAGCTCCAGTTAGAAGAAGGAGTAATAGTAGTAATAATTATTTTTATTGATCAATGGGCTGAAAAATAAACAAAGTTTAAATTTTATTCCTGTTATTTTTAAGTAATTACTATAATGCATTGATCATTAGAATAAGCAAGTCCTGAACATGAATATGATCTTCTAATGTGGTTTATGAGTTTTAGTTCATTAAAATTTTGCTCAATTCCCATCCATAGTAGGACAAGAAAGGACTGCGAATAGTTACATAAAACACTGAAAAAACTGTAATCAAAAGGTAGAATTTATATTTAGATTCCAGAAAGGGGGAATGAATCTATTAAACCTTTGATGCCTTTTAACTCTGCTTCCCAGTGTCTTACAGTGAGGGCTTTTTACCTTGTGGTCACAGGTTGAAGACAACTGACCCGAAGTGCATGCATACTAATGGCACAAGTGACTGACATTTCAACCAACAACCCCAAAGTATTTGTCTGTTGTCAGCAAGAGTTTATCACTCAGCCTGTCTACGTTAGTATTTGTCTATCGATCCATCCATCTTTGCCTTTCTCTGCTTTACTGCCAGTCACAGGATAACATTAAATCATTTATTGAAATATATATATAAATCTTTGTCTGCTGTAAATGCATATACATTTATAAAATGTAGTTTAATAAGTAGTCTATAAAATTATAAATATAAATATAAAATTGTCCTTATTTTTAATTATGTAACTTTGAACACACTGTTTATCTTTTTATGTAGAGCTTAAATTTACATTTTAAAATATTTTCACATTATTATTTTGATTATGGCTTATGTAGTGGTTGTCTATAAAAGGTAACATGTAAACATGTGCTTCTAATGGAAATGTTAGATGAGTTAGACATTTTACATAGTAGTAAATAGTATAAACTGATGCCAATGGCCCTGGCCAATGAAATTTTTGCTGTTTCCCTTATTTATACAAGAATAGAATAAAGAAGGGAGGCGCTGACTGATTGTCCCGCTGTGCTAACTAGATAGCTTAACTGTTGTCGTTCTATCGACAAGAAACCGAGAATGGCCTTCATGTCCGCCACGTAAACAATAACTGTCAAAAAGCGGAGACTTATTTGCCTCTTAGGCTAGATGGCTTGCTGTCTGCTGTATCCAACAGCTACTCTTAATCACCACACATCAATAAAAACTTGCCTGCCATTGGCCTAGCTACTGGATTCAAATGAATTGCTAAAAGCTAATGGTAAAATGCTTCAGTTTTTAGCCTTAAAATGAATATTATATAGCTAGCAATATTAGATATGTGTGTAGTTATAGTAGTGGGATTGTACGGTGTAATAGATTAGATGTTTATGAAAAATAAATTTTATTAACAAGACTCATTGATGCATTCACTGGATTTCAATAGCATACAGGCTATAAGTTTGTAAGGAATAATATGGAAAAAGTTATATTATACATCATGTTTTCTGAAGATATCTCTTAAATTTTAAGAAGTTTAAGGTAAAAAGGTCATGTAGTTTTTGCATAATTGAAAAAAATTACATTATTGAATGTCAAATGTTTTCAGTCATCTGAAGAGCACTTGTTCAATATTGGTCCATATATGGCAATAATAGCATCATTATAAACTACTTTTTTTTTTAAAAAAAGAAAAGTACATGTAATTAATTACCTAGCCATTAAAGATTTGCCTCAAATTCAGTGTAACCCTTAGGCAGAAAAAGAATTGACTTTTAGATCCATCTATATTCTGTAACCACTTGTTCTAATCAGGGTCGCGCGGGGTCCAGAGCCTATCCCAGAAGCTATGGGCACAAAGCAGGGAACAGTCCAGGATGGGGCATCAACTTGCAAACGCTAATAATGCATGTTAATGAATGATGCATATTTGTTTGCTGTGGGGCTCCAATGCAGTGGCGTTTGCTTGTTCGTGGATTACTTTCAAAAAAGGACAAACACAAAATAAAATCTGTTCTTTATTAACACCTTTATTGGGTATTTACTATTGTTTGTTATATCAGACATAGATAAAATTGTTATACATGTACGAATATATATATATAAAAACATTATATGTACCTGACTGGATTATATGCATTTTTATTTGCCCTTTTTTGGGTAAAGGGGACAACAAATAGCCTTTTTTTGGTAAAGGTGACAACATTCATGTATGGTTAGATATGTTAGGGAAAAGTCATTTGAAAAAAGTCATTGGGCTATTAGCTTTGACAGGGACCTTGGAAATAATTATCTTAACAAGGAAAGGGTTAATATCTGGGAACAGACGAAGCCCCCCCTGTTTGGAGCAGGCAGAGTTCAGGTCAGTGTGCTGCTCTTGTCATTGGGTTGTGAGTTCAGAGACGCTGGTGAAAATGCACAGGCCTCTGTAGGCCTCCTGCAGAAGCAGCAGTGTGAGTCGCGGGGTGAGGTAACCGAGATCTTACCTGTGGCGGAGATAATGGGCAGCTCTCAGATCATTAGAGCTCTGGGAGAAGGTGGCTTGTGCGCACGGCTCGACAGTGCTTATTAACATCCTCAGAAACAAAGGGAGAGGCCGCGCTGTTGACATCTATTCAGTCAATTGGCGTTGCGCTACAATGTTGGTGGGGGGTGTTGCAAAAAATGAAATAAATCACACATTTAGGCATTTCACTAATTTAACAAAGATATCACCACGGATTAATACAATTAACTAAGTATTACTACTTGGTGCACATGGTACGCAAGTCGAGATAGATATTATTTCCCCGCCCCCCCTCCCTTGGCTGTGAATTTAACTGATTAAATCACCAAGTGCATGCAGCCCCGGTGACACGAAAACAACAATTAATAAGAAACCCCCCAGTGCCTCGCACCTCCCTTTTAATGTGAGTAGCTAATAACATTACATGGCAAAAAACATAAAAATTAGACAGGTGTAATGGGCTTTGGGCACTGTTTTAGCTGCCTGGTCGAAAAGTGAGGACTATTGTGCCACATCTCAGTTTCGCCAACTGAGAAAAAAGCGCTTTCAATAGGAAACTCCCTCTAGTGTTCCAGGTCCTTTGTATCTCTTCGTGCCTTGTCATTTTATTTTATACCTTCCCTGAAGCGTTTTTTTCTTTATTTCCTCATTGCTACCCTCTTCCAGCTCCTAGTTGTGAACCCTTTGAAGATTCTTATGATAGCGCAATTTAATTTGCATAACGTGGCTTAGGAACAGTGTGTATTACGATGAGGCCATTGACCAGAATACAGGCTGTGCCTATTTGAAAACAGCATATTAGTGTTCTGTAAGACTGTGTTGACATATTTTCTGGTGGCCTTTTCTTAGTTCCACGTTACATTTTCATCCGTTCGCGTTAAAAAGGAACTCTGCGGTGGTGAAACAAGTGCGTAAGTATTCTCGAAAAAGAACCACGGCTCTTTGTGTGTGAACTTGCCTAACATTTCTTTTAAAGGCTCATCCAATTAAATAAATTTAATTTACATGTAGATCTGCTGGAGTGCATTTGTCTTAGGGGTCCTTGTTGTTTGTCTGCAAACACCATGTGAGGGAAACCAAGACTGTGACTCACTGGATCGTATACAACTTGAACTTCACAGGGACCCTGTGTTGTACTGCCAATAGCTCTCAGTCATTATACCATTCTTTATCAGAGCCAAAGTCCCCCCCGGAGAAAGCGTTTTAATACCTTCAAAATATAATTTAATATTATTTTACAAGAGGCCCATGTAAACAAATGTAAGACCCATCAATATGTTTTAAGGTATACCTATTATATTTGTTGGAATATAATACTTCTGTGCTAAAATGATGGATGACAGGTTAAATTTGTGTCCAGGGACTGAAGGTGAATGGTGACAGAGGTATTTATCTTGGGAATGGCGGCTGGGGTCAGGCAAAGCTGGGAGCCTCAAGGCACAAGACATTGACAAATTCATCCAGTGGACCCCATTGCTGAAACCTTTTGTTTTGGATCCCGCTAGTCACTAAGTGACCCTCATCCCTCATCCCGCCGACGCGTGAAGGATGCCAGGGAGCTCACTGCCACTAATTCTTGTCATTCACCGTTTTGACGGGCTCGAAACCAAACTATTTCAGCCCCTGAAAGGGAATCTTGAAGTATTTATTTCTGCACATAATGGCCAGCCTGATTTAGTGCTATATCATTTTTCCCGTTGCCTTATCATTGCAGGTCACTGGCAGGGCTGAATGCGTTTAGCGAGCCATAAGAGCAGATTGTTTTTCCCAAATGTCCTCGGAAATGACCTCCGGTTGTCCAGGTTACCTCACCTCTACACCCTACCACTAAATAAGAATCAAATAGCTTTTCGAGCTGGATTTAAATGCAGCTCACTGCGTTCTTGCATTGAAACTATTTTTATTAAATACCAGTTCCTGGTGCATGTATGCATGATCTGTTTAATCAGTTCTCCTCCTATATGCTGCTGATAATCAGAATCAAGGAAGGGATGGCTTTACATATATCTAAAAAAATTGTTTTCCCTGAAAATTGTTTTTCTTAAGTTTGTAGAATACCTAGATTTTGTGCCAGGGTGACCTCTAGTGGAATACAGGGTATGATCAAATCTTTTTTTTCTTCAGCTCAAGATTAAGGTTGAAAGAAGTTTGAGTGTTATTTACCATAAGTGAAACAAAAAAGAATGTTTATTATTCAATTCAGATGTGAATATAACATTGCATAAAATTCCATATAAGGAATTTATTTAATCACCACACATGAACTTAAAATAATGGTAAATAGTTTTGCTACTTGTATTTTTCAAATAGAAAAAAATATTAGTGACGTAATCAGATTCACTGATTTAGTGCAATATTACAGCACTGTTATCACACAGTTATGTATTACTTTTTATACAAAACATATTATTATTATTATTATTATTATTATATTTATAAAATTATATTTAAAATGTGCTCCATATAAGATTGGCGAAAGCAGAAAAGAATGTTACATTGTCTAAATGATTTCTCATTTTAAAATTAAATGTGAACTTTTCCAGATACTACGTGTATCTTACTGCCGGACCCAGAAGTGATGCTGACAGGCCCTAGTTACCACGTTCCAAGTGCAAGTGAAGTGAGGAAAAGTGGCTCCCAGGAGTGAGTTTAGCTGCAAAGCGGCCCCCACGCGACCTAATGCTGTAATTATGCATTTCTGACTTTGGTACAGCAGCATTTGTGTTCGAGTGCCGCATCAGACACATTTTATTTTGATACTTTGGGCTCATTTTCTGACAAAGCGAATGTATTAGTGATGGATGCTCTGTGAAGTAGCCGTTTGTTTGCGCGTTGGAAAAGTTTCACAGTCCTAGCGATCGCTAACCATTTTTACCACAGGGCATCCATCATTTTGTCAATGTTTTAATGTTCTGCACCAAGCCACCTAGGAAATGAGGGGGAAAAACAAGGGACAAAACAGCTGCATTCTTTCAGTATATGCCAAAATCTGTGACTTAAATTTACCCCCGGTTTGGGGCGGTACAATAACTTAGACGGGCCGGTGAAGGCCGTGGTAAATTCGATTGTACGCAATGAGAAGAACTCTTTTATACCAGTGGACATTGCACAACAGACATCATTTCAATTAACAGTGCTGACCTCTTGCCTCTTAACCTGTGACACTGAACCAATACAGAGTTCCTATAGGAACACTTGGTTAAAGAACGGACACCTTATTTATTTCAAGCAGTTAAATCCGCTCCTATACGGTATAAACCACAGTATTTCATTCTACAATTAATTCTTTCCACAAGCCTTCATTTCAACCAGTCTCAGTTTCCCATTGGGGTTAAATTGTATGTATATTTCATACATTCCATGTAACCCTGACTGGGATAAGCCATTAGAGGATGGATGGATGGATGGATTTCATAAACTTCAAAGTGCACTTATACTGCAGTACTTACAACAGTCATTGTTGACTATGTTGCTGACAACATGTGACGTGGATGCAGTTTAGATGCTGCCAGTTTAAGAATATATAGCTATTTGTTTTCTTTCTCCATTACAATCATCCGGTAATTGATTTCACGTCTACAAACTGCCGCCCTGTGCCGAACCGAAATAAATGATACATTAATTATGCGTTCAGTTGATGTTCAATGGCTGCATGATGCCATTACGCTTTGCGACTATGACTTGTCAAGGAACATATTAAGAAGGAAGTATATGGGTTCATTTGACCCTTTTGCCTTTAAGCACATTTTCCAGCAATATGTGCCATATTAATCATTCACCATGCAGAGGTACCTTAAAGGAGCCATTTTCTTGCAAAATCCCATGGTTCATTTGCTGCTGACTAAAGACATTCTTTTATGATTGGCAGTGTCTGTGGTTGTGAGATGTAATATTTATAACGTGTCACATAGTAATACATCAATCTGAGCATGGCTGTTGGTTCTGTTTAATGTATTTTGCATCTGACAAGGTTAAGCCTCTTGCAGGTTGTGGCAGCACAGGCCTTGAGAAACCATTGCTATGTTCTTCTGTACAATTATTCTCTGATTGAAGCTCCCATTTCAATGAATGATGGTTCTAATGGGCTAGGCTGAAGGAGAAATGTGCGGAAACACAGCAAAGAAAATTTTATGGAGAAAAGTTTGCGGAATACCACGTCTAATAGCAAATCTGATTTTCACCTGATGTCAAAACACCTTTGCTCATTTTTGTGTTCAAAACTGTTCTGGTATTATTTACATTGCAGTCTCATTGGGGTGTTCAATAGAGAAATATTAAAAGTTTACGAAATATGGTATCGTGGACATTAATGTATTGAGCTATGAACTTGTTTGAACTATGAACAGGTGGGAAAAGAAATTGCCAACGAATAAACACAGTTTTCCTTTAACTGTTGTAATGTGAATATCAGCAGCTAAAACACTTTTATGGGTTGGAAATACCTGCTAGAATTTCTTTCCTACAAAAATATTTTAGATGTTAGCTGCTGGTGCATTCCGCAGTGCCTTATTTTTCTTTATTTCAGTGTATTGAGTGATTGTGGTGATTGATTGCTAATATCCTTAAGAGGCTGACAGGCGCATGACATCTACCTGCCAGACCATCTCTGGTTATTTATTGAAGCTGAGGTCAGTGTTACCTGCTATGTATAAGAATCTGGTTTTAGTGTTAGGGCACATGTACCTCCCTTGTACACAATGAGTTGGTTGATAAATTAGATGATCTAAGTTTATGATTAACTTAGTTTGCCAATAGATTAGTCCAAATGTGTAATTTGGGCTTTGCGTTTTGGTCCAGAACATTTTGGTCAAATAAAATCTGATCTTAGGAGGATTTTCAATAGCATTAACATCATATGTGTGTCTAGTGTTTCTAGGGTAGCATTTTGGCTTAGCAGTCAGTTCATTTTAAACTTGAAAGCTGTATTTTGTTAATTATTGTTATATTTTGAATGTAATTTATTTTTTTATATTCTTTAGCATCATAAAGTATAATAATTACTGCATGTTCTCGATGTGCACATACAGAGTGGCATGAAAAATGTGGCTCATTTCAGTGGCTTTGATGCAACAATATTAAACTGTTATAGTTTACTCTGGGTCTTCATCGTCCTCATCATCGTCAGTTTGTCCTTTTCTGTAGCATGAAGGATCTGTTGAGTCTCTCTCTGGGCCCTGTCTTCGCCTATACACCAATCTGTTCTCACCCTCCACTTTTCTGTTGTCTCTCGTTCTTTGAATTCCCATCTTGACATGCTGGTTCCCTCAATTTTTGCCTTCCTCTGAAAGAATCTGTTGTCATCACTGTGTATCTTATGACATTTTTTCCTCTAGAATGAAATACAGAGCGTGCCTGAAAGCTTAAAAAGATATCAGTGTTTTTGAAATGACAGTTTGGCACATGTGTTCCAGCTTATTCTTAATATGAATGTTATTTTCTCCAGTGTCTTTTTATTGATTCATAATATGAATGTTTAACACTTTTTTTCATATGTGTTGGGTGAAGGCATTACATTATAATTATGATCTAATAAACTTGATATTGGTTTTTTGAGGGTTGGGACTAAAACCTCACATAAGGTCCACTGTGCAAGCATCTAAAATTTAATGGTTGACGAATAACTTTCTTGGTATTATTAAAATAAATCAGTAAATAAAATGTATTTATGTGTATTTATTAATATTAAACATGTATGATGTACAGTCAAAATACATTTTCCATTGTAGCACTGAAAAGTTACTGGTTAAAAAAATATTGTTTGCTTGTTTTAAATATTTTCTAAGCTATTTCTAAGGATGCATTACATAAAATATATTGCTAGAAAATCTTTCAAGCTCCTTAGCATGTTATCCACTTAAGACATTGTGCGGACAACGTGCAGTGAATCTTGATGTCGTCTCATCGAGCATTTCTCTATATCATTATGCATTGTCAGGCATCGTACAGTAAGTGTCAGACTAAATTCAGTTGGATTGAAGTAACCAACTGTTGAACATGCTTGGAGTTATTTTTCTTGACCATGTGATCATAACGGCTGTCAGGCCACATTTCAGCAGTTATACTCAAGTTTTCCCTGTAGGACACCTGTGTCTAGCATACATTTAATAGTCAGGC
>JAODKL010000041.1:7664303-7711302 GCA_026780765.1 Petrocephalus schoutedeni
TCAGGCCACATTTCAGCAGTTATACTCAAGTTTTCCCTGTAGGACACCTGTGTCTAGCATACATTTAATAGTCAGGCAGGGTGATACCTAATTATATAGCTTTTTGGAGGCTGTAGGAGTTTGTTGCTAATCTTGGTCAGTATGTGGTGAAAGCTAGACACTCTATCAAGGCACATTGAAGAAACCACAGATGGAGAATATCCCTGTTTTAAATATTTTCTTTTTTTTGCAGCAATAATATAATGATAGGTGAACTGTAAGCCTGCTTTATGCACTTCGGGAATTAGGTGGCTGAGTCATTAACCACAATAATCCATGCACTGGAACAGTGATACAAATGGTCTGAAATATACGGGGCACCAGAAGAAAACATGACATATATATGTGTGTGTGTGTGTGTATACACACACACACACATATCTGGTATATATGGATATATAATGGGTCTTTTCTTGTACACATCATTTCAGAGGGCGATGTATAGCAAATCACAAGGCCGAGTTCAGCTGACAATATCAAGCAATAACAATTGTCCTGGGAATCATCCAGGGTTGGAACAAAAGATCCCTCCACAGCCTGTCAGGTAGCTGAAGGTTACTGGAGGCCAGTACTATGGCTTGCATTGCCTCTCCTATCAATGTTTATCTCTCAGTGCAGTGCCTTGTGATTCACAGTGTGAAAAAGAAAGTGGATTGTCAGGAATGTGAAATGGAGGGGAAAATATCTTCTGCTCCTGGTATGGAGGCTCTGAGGACAGTTGGGTCTGACACAAGCTAAAATATTTCAAAAAAATGAAAACTTTTTTTCTTTTTTCTTAGTCATACAGAAAAAAAAATTTAAAAATTGTGGTAAGAAGCCAGTCTGATTAACTAAAACCATATTTAATCCTAACAAATTATTTAATAAAAATGCATATTTTATAAGCTCTAATTATAGCGTAAAGGTGTAAACGGCCACTTGTGTTACGTCCTTTTTCTTTCTTTTCTTATTTGGTTAAAAGTGATCACTGTAACCTCTGACTTTTCACTCCCCTCAATAATTTAGATGTGCAATAACTGAAGCAAAGAACTCTGCTCATTATCAGAGAGGTTTATTCCATCTTGTACGCTGTTGTTTATACATGTCGTATTGTCAAAATCCCTTACAAATCCCCCATCTAAGTCCCTTTGAAGAAATGCTGGTGCATGACTTGATTGCTGTAGAAAGGAGTTTCTTTTTGATGACCAGATTCTGACCTCATTTCATATGCATAAGCCCAGATCAAAGTGGACGGTGCCTGTCCAGTTGCTGCCGTGTCGTAGGACTTGACAGCACTTCACATCAGAACGACAGCTCACGTACACGGCAGTCAGAATTACATAATTAAGCACTGGCCTTATAATTCTCAGCTTGTTGTGGGGCCTACCCAAGCAGATTCCTATCTATGATTCGTTACATTTGTTCCAATTAGAGTTTGCACCTAGATGTGAAGAATGATAGATGTTGAAATAATTGATTTCATGCAACCAAATGCACTTTAACGTTAACCACGTGATTCATTTAGACATTCTCACCATCCCAAGAGCATATTTGACTATTTAGTGGTGGATGTACAGTACTGTGCAAAAGGCTGAGGCAAGCAAAGAAAATATTTAAAACTATCTGGGTAATAAGTGTATGCATGCTTTGAAAAAAAACAATTACTATCTAGCATTATACTGTATATGAACAGTAACTATAAAGATAGCAAGAATATCTTCCCCAGGGAGTCGCTGATATCTTGTTGGTGGACTAGATGAACACTGCTCTGGTTCCCAAACATCTCCTCAAGGGCACCTCAGCCATTCCATGTGTTTGTCAGATTTCACCACAGGCTCAATTAATCAACTTTATTATTGATAAGTCAAATATGCTGAAAGTTGAGTCAACAAATACATGGATATGCTGGTTGGTTACTGCAAGAACATTTATGATTGGCTAGATGTCTTCCCCATTGTAATGTTTATTTTTTTAAGTTTTCATTGTCATTCAGTAAACTTTTGGGCCAGTGTGCTACCCGGACAACATGGATGTGATATAGAATGCAGTCAGCAAGGGTCTGCAACCATTCTGAAGAAATCTGACAGCATTCTTCCACTAAAAATCCCTCCAGTTGAGGCTTTGAAGTAGGGGGAAAGCTCTGTTCCTTGGCACATTTTCAGACAGTCTCACTAATGCTCTATAGGACTAAGGTCCAGTGATTGGGAGGACTGGAAATTATGGTGTTTTTTGTCCTTGAGCTTTGGCTTGTGGTGACAACACTCATCCGGTAGATCAAAAGGGGCATCGCTATAGAGTTTAGGCTGTTGGACAAAACATTTCCCCACAGAGAGGCAGTACTGGGACCAGGAACTATATGAACTCAACAATGAACAGTTATCATATTTGTTGTTATATTTGTACACAAGAAACAATATAAAAGCATATAAATGCATAATTAAATTAATATATCAATTTTATACTATATATCTAAAACTAAGCCAATAAAAATAGTATTTTTTATGATTTTGATTTTGTTTGTTTTCTGTTTTATGTTTCATTTCATATATATATATATAATATGCATGTTGTACTATTTGGCCATAGCTCAGTGCCAGTTTCAGGCCGGGACTTACATGCCATTACACTTGAGTATCATAAGAGCTGATATGAAGGCCATAATAGGCTCCATGGGGCATGTGTACATTCTGTCCTTAATTACCTTCATCATCACCACTATTGTCTGTTGGCCAGTGGAGCAGGTCATGATTAACAGGAACTACAGACCCCCTAACCAAGAGTGATGCCATTCTAGATGATGATAGCACCTGTTTCCTTTTGTCGTATTTTTTTTGTTTGTTTTTCTGTTTTTCTTGCTAACAATCATAAAACACAAAATTAGTGCGTACAATTGCATAAAATGAAAGCTGTCAGTGGTGTGTATCGGCCTTCTAATTTAAGCATTATTTCAGAAAAGTTGGGATCGCTGAGATCTTCATGAGGGAATTTATGACTAAGTCTTGTAGAATTTCCCAAGCAGCTGTGAAATTCTTCCTTTCACTTGTGTTGTGCTGTGTTGAAGTTACAGCACACATTCTGCTGGATTGAGGGATGTATGTTTAGATTACCACCACAGAATCCTGCCTGTGTGTTCGAATGGACAGTTCCCCCAAAACCATTAAGCACATCAGCATTGTTTACATTGTTACAGTGGTGACAGTGTGTGTTTATAAATAATGTGGTTCATGGTTAAATCAATCCTTTAATTTAAATGTAACTAGGGCTAAGAGGATGTAAAACAACTACAAATCAAAACAGATCTGTCTTCATGATGTAGAAAAATAATGGCATTCATCCCAGCAGGCTCCTTTTGGTGTTTTAGCTATTAACTTTAACGTTGTAAAATGTCTGTAAAGCTCAGTATTCATTAACATTGATCATAAGATGGTAGACTTCTTCTTCGTTTAAGCAATCAGAATTAGTTATTTAATTGTACCCTTGTCTGAGAAGGCTGAAGATGTAATAGATGATAGCATGTGTTTGCTTTTATGTTTCATTCAGCAGGGTGTCCCATATTAAAAATGCAGCAGCAAACAGAGCTGTCGTTAACAATGTTATAATGTTATTAGGGCACACTTTAATTAGTGCGCCCCATGTTTTTTGACAGAATAGCAACATTCTTTTACTATGGGGTAACAAAATCCTTTATACAATGACTACCTTCATAGAAGAACAGACACTAGTCGTTCATATATAATGTAGATTAATGCCTAATGAGCAGCAATAATTAACGTTCTTCCTTCAGGTGGCTCGTTAATTTATTGTGATTAAAGTTATGTGCGTTTAAAATTTATTGTGATAGTTATCGACACGATGGCTAAGCTAACACCGTCACACATTTCCCTGCTGGCTTTCTTGGTGTACGTTATTGGTTGATGTCAAATACACATTTATTGTGACTCATTTTCTGCATATTTATTCTGTTTTCTTCTCACTGGATTGATGGCAGCTATAGTATACGTCACGTAAGTCATATCTATCATATCAGCGCCATTGATCCTTCTGCTGTGTATCATTATGTAAGTGTCACGAACGTATGCATTTTGATTTATGATTCTGAAGAATGTCTGCAAACAGGTATATTTTATGATAAAAGAAGTGATAATGAAAATTGAAAAATGATCATTTAAATATGAAAGCAATATAAGCCACATATGCATTCTTATTTAACAGTTTCCAGATGAGGTTGTACTGAACATTCACCTTTATTGTCCATCTATGATATTATCTTGATAAATTCCTTAACTGAAGTCTGTGAGGAATGTTGTTTTGTTTCTGTATGTGTAAATAGATTCTTAAAAACATATTGGACCAACTGGGGGTGTTCCGCGAGGCAGGATTTCTCAGTTAGCTGGGTTGGCTAGAAGTCATGATTGTCCAATAGGAATGGTTGTTTCCTAAGCTCTTACTAGATGATCATTACTTCTAGCTTAAGTTATCCCTGCTAAGAGAGAAATCCTACTTCGTGGAACTCCCCATTGGCGTTAAGGCAAGAGTTATACAGTATATCAAGGATCTGGGTCTTTAGCAGACTAATTCCTCTACCTGGAATGTTTTGGTTTTGGTTTCAACTATCTTGAGTGCCAAACCCATTCCTTGACTAATTAGGATAGAGAGATAATCATAGCCTGGGCAAAAGTGATATCGAATTGGTATATTAAGGGAGGATGTGCGGGTCAACAGGTTAGTAAGCTGTACGTGTGACTGGAAGGCCACCAGTTTGAATTCAAGACTTCGCAGAATCACACTCGGGCCATTGTGCAATACTCCCCCACGCCCCACCCCACCCAATTGCTCAAGGGGTTGTCTGTCCCTGCTTTCACAACAGCGTACGCACGTCTGCAGAATAAATGCAGATATATATCTTGCTGATTCTGAACGTAGGATAAATAATGATTCTTAATGCTCATGATCTATGTACATGACAAATTAAGAATGACCTGTTTGATCAGCCAGTTGGAGTTTATTTAAAAGTTTACTCATGTCTTAGTAAGACCCTGGCTTCACTTTAGAGGAATGGATTGCAAACAAAGATTTAAGCAATGGTCCACTGCCATCAGTGTTATTAAAATCCATAACCAAGGCAAAACATATTTACAAAGAACTTACTGTGCTATTACTTTCTACAAGAACCCTATAATTTTTATTATACAAACTGTGCATAATTAAAAAAACAGAATACCTGCAACATACTTTTGACTAATGAAGGGCCATGTTCTTTTCCTAAGATATAAACAATAGCAAAAAAATAGATAGCAAAAAAAAGATGATGCTCCTTTTAATTAAAGAAGCGTCTAACGAATTGTGTAAAAGACAGAGTGCCTGTATCTCTCCACCTCCCATGGTGTTACAGAATGTACATTTACATCAGCACAGGGAACTCCTGGTGGGAGGCTTTCCCACACGATTTACAGGCCTCTTTATTATACCTCAACATGCTATATCCTCATTATATCTCGACTGGATAAGGGAACTGCAATCGCAACCTAAGACCTAATTGATTTAATTGGATAAATAACAGCTGAGGTGCAATGCAAGCTGCATATCTCCCAGCCCTCAAGGGCCACAGTTGTACATATTAAATCAACAGCGAAATAACAGGCCTAAGTAGACAAACCCGATACGGGCACCACAGTATTCCAACTTGACCTGTTTCCTGCCAGTGTATTGTTGCACAGACAGCTTTGCTAAATCTACTTTCACTTCACTCTGCAGGCAGTATGTACACTGCTGGGAAGCACAATATCAGGAACACGGAACTCCACGTTCTCCACAGAATATGTTACAAGGTTCTGGGTCTGCGAACGGTAATAATAATCATGTTAGTGCAATAGGCTATGGTTTTAAGGCATTATTTAAACAAAAGTTTGTGTATGCATTCCATACATTTGTGTATGCCTGTGGGGAGCTTCAAACAGAGAGGAAATATAATGTTTTAACAGTGTGATAGCGCTTTCACTGAGCTAGAACACAGATTTTAACAGGATCGACATGAGATGATGCATTCTAAATTACGTTTTATTCTTGATAGCTTAATTCGACATAATTCACTCATTGCAAACTAATCTTCAGATTATTAAATGCCGACTAATTCAGATTAATAAATTTAAAACGACATGAGGCCCGGCATATGTAGAAAAACAAAATATGAACAAGGATTCTCTAGTGTTTCCTCTTGGCTGAGATTCATCGCATACCTCAAGCACTAAGGTATTGCAAAGAACAGGGTGGATAAGTTTGCGCAAATATCACTGCTGCTAGGGAGAGGTCAAGCCAAGGTCAACGTTCAAAAGAGCAACCATAATTAAAGGGATGACTCAATGCGCGCACATAATTCATATTAAATTACATGTTTCAAACAGGCTGTAAAACTTAAAAGCACATTTTATTATTTATTATTGCGTAAAATTGTTTTGTTTGCTTGGGTCTCAGGGTGTGAGACTACGTGTATATTAGTTTTTTCCCCTAAGTGAATGAAATATTGCGTTACAAATTTAGACTGATGTGTAGCAAGCTGATGCAAATTTGCAAATTTTTTTGTTTTCAATGTTTTGTTTTCATGTTTAGTGACAACTAAAGGACAACTTGGCTGAAGTAATTTTTTAATTTTATAACTGAAATCTGTACTCCATGGGTGTCAGTTTAAAGGCTTCCATCTCTATAGAAATCGGTGTATAATCTAGTCCACTCTACGGATGTATGTCTGAATCATGATTTGAGATAAACATTTATCATACTGGCTGACAGCTATATTGGACTCTTGTCATGAGATAATGTGTTACGTCAGTCACTTTAACATGTTAACTTGAAATTTTAAAAGCCTGCTAAAAATTAAGAGATCCTCAGAAATGAGGGCTCTTTGTTTACTTACATATATTGTGAGATCTTATTATATGCTGAAATCAGAATGTAATCAAAATGTACCTATTTCAATACAAATCTGGCCTGTACCAGACATCTTAAAAAATTGTAATCATTTAATTCATACATTCATTCTGTCCTACTATAGAATATTAAGTGTAGACACTTCATCATCCTTGAGAAATGTGATAGCCTCACCCCAGGATGCAGATGTTGTGTCACAGACTGAGCCCAGCTACACATCACTGTCTGAACTAAGAATGGGCTGATCTATGTTCCATATGATTTGCATGTCTAGTTAACCTTGGAACCCCAGAGGTTTATTTTTTTAAATCCTGTACTTATCCTGTACAATGCGTCATTAATTGCTTTTGAGTCCAAAATAACATTAGTGATAGCTTAATGTTTGTTTATGCCGTGTTGCTGTTTTCATGCTAAATGGTTTAGGCAACCTTTACGAGGGAGGGCGCTGTATAAAAATCCCCTGAATTGAAATTACCTCGCTCATATTCAACACGTAGAATGAAGTGACTTCCTTTTTATTGGCAGTTTCAAGCTAACAAGAAGCCTACGTACATTTTTCCGACTGATTGCTGGACTACTGTTTTATTTCAATTATGATGCGTATTAACTGATGTTCTTGACAATTACGGAAAAAAAAGACTGCTGGCTGAACATTTTATTCTGTTGGGAGGGATGCGAATCCCTGAGCATCACTCCTTATAGTTTAATTGCAGTTTAAATGTTCTTTTCCTCAACAGACTATATGATGTTGCCAACTTAATTAAACACAGATGGCTTGTTTGTGAAGTCTTCTCTTTTTTCTTGTTACTAAGGCGTGTGCCAGGTTTTAGGTTTTTAAGTAGGTCGATCATGAGGCAGCATTTAAAGTGAAATCTGCACCAGATTGCACCCTTGCCTTCTCCAAGCATGTTTGTACTGCAGCTGTACAGAATACCCAGTCTCACTAGGTAGTCTGCATATATTACGTCTGCAAAATGAAGGTAACCCTCTCTTATCAAAGAGACGGAGACAGATTAATCTTACGAGTTAAATTACAATATGTATTCCTTTTTTTATTTCTTATTTTTCTTTAATGCAAATCAATTACTTGATGCTTAAAATAAATCTCCAAGTGTAGTAACAGCGTAGTGAGTCTGTATCTCCTTACACCGAATACTAAGAAAAGCTTTTGCAGGTCTTACTTTTCCAGAGCTGGTGATACATGTCCTGGCCTGAAGGAAATGTTAGCTCAAAGTTATGGAGAATGTTGTTTTTTTTTTTCTCTCCCCGTCGACTCTGAGGGATAGTTGTTGATTTGCTGAATTTAAAGAATATGCCAAATGAAAGTTCCCTCATTTAAGCTTGTGCTTACACAACGCTTCTTTGTGATTTTTAAAGCCTGTCAGACTTGTCAGGCATGGTAAGAAAAAGTATATTGTTTCCAGCAGTTGGATTCCTTTCCTTCTGACATCTGCCACTCTGTAAAGATGATAAATTCTTGCCTCATTAGCCGGGGGTGTGGGATTACAGGCTGACAACACATTAATCACCAGCCTCTATGGCAGGCCGACTAGCAATAGGCATTGTTAACAAAACTTTTCTTATATGTCACTCTCTTCTGTGACAGCCTGTAATCAATCATCTTGATTGACAGTGCTGATAGATTACACTATTTATACTTTGTGTAATGAAAGATAGCGTTTCCACCTATTGTCATTTCTGAGACAACGGTAGGCCACCTATGAATAGAAACATGCACAAAAAACAGTCCTTGGCTCAATAGCTTGAACTTGTAAAAGCAGACAGTGTCCCACTCCTCTAGGGCGCTTTCAGTAGACTTGTATTGTCTGGTAACCTGGTAGAGGATTTACTACGTTTTCACACTGCTACCGATTTTTGTCACCGTCAGAGGCAGGTCGGCTTTCTGCAGTCACAACGTCGGCCGTGTCCCACTTCTGTCGTCCTTTTCTTTGTGAGCCAATTTTGGTAAGATGTGTGTGCGTATCTTGATGAGAGTACCGATAAGTCAGCGACTGGGGAAAAATAAAGCTCTGCGTCTATTCTATGATATTGTTTGAGAAGCCCAAATGTGCTAATTTTTGCAAGTATTACCCTCATTTACAAAGAGTGTATATTATTACACCCCATCATATTATCATGCATACGATTGATCGATGTATCAGTCTATTCTCACAAAGTAATTCTGTGAATTGAATTGCAGTTCATACTTGTACCACCGGTTAAATAAAAGAGTAACTTACTTTTCTCAAAAGCCATGAAGGTTTTGGTAACATTTTCTGTTAAAAACATAAAATGAATAGGAAGGTGGTCTAACAAATATGACAGCTAGCAAATTCCTTGTGAAACAATGACTAAATATTAGTTAACACATATGGAACCAGCTAATGCACCCTTATAGATACAATTGTAAGTAACTGGCAATTGCCTCATCCCTGACCTAACGTTGCTTTGTAACTACTTTAGAATTTAGTGGCATGTTTAATGGGTTCTGTCACTTGTCTGGAATCTCTCTACCGTGTTTTCTGCTAGAAACATATTGGTCAATTATGTCTGTAGCTGTCAAATATGGAAGGCACTGTTATTTAGTGAGTATTGACTGCATCATTAAGGCAAATTGTGATGGCAAATAACAGAGCGGAATGCTATTTATTTTTATCTGAAGCCGTAACGATCTGCAAATGGTCTGACCTGGCACCAGTTTTTGAAAAGCCTTCTCAATACATAACAGACAAGTCAGTGATTGCTTTTTCTAGTGTCTCCTAAAAGGGAGCGAAATTTTCTCTAACCTTACACTGCACCATTCTAAATAAGTGAATTGTCTAGGTAACATATTTTTCTTATCATTCTTTAAATTCATCAGGATCTGACAAGGAAACAGTACATGTGCTGGTTCAAGCGATAAGAACAGATAAATGTAAGTAAAATATTTAATTAATGGAGCATTTTTAAGATGGTTAGGTATGTAAATGAATATCTCTATACTTTTAATTCTGTCAGTGGGGTGGTGCGGTGTGGTGGTGCAGTGATTAGCACGGTTGCCTCACACCTTTGGGACCAAGGTTTGTGTCTCTGCCCTGGTTCCTTTTGTGTGGAGTTTGCATGCCCCTCCCCCCCCCCCACCTGGTGGCAGCCCACCTGTTCCCTGCTTTGCATCCATAGTGCACAGGACAAGTTCCTGACCAACATGATCCTGATTAAGACAATCAGATACTGAAAAGGGGAGGATATAACCCTAAGGGACGATATGATTGATGACCCAAACATAAGAAGCACCAAGAAACTGAAAGTTCTAATGTTTGTTTTAGTAGAGAAAATATATTAAATGACTAAACTATTTCCATACACTTTACCCACTTGTCCTATGCAGGGTCTAGAGCCTATCCCAGAAGCTATGTGCACATCAAGGCAGGGAACAACCCAGGATGGGGTGCCAACTCATGCGCATCATTCACACCTACGGACGATCTGGTAACTCCAATTCACCTTGAGATGTTTTCTGGAATATGGGGGGAAACCAGAGAACCTAGAGGAAACCCCAGGACAACACCGGGAGAACGTGCAGTGCAGAGACTCCAACCCTGATCCCACAGGTGTGAGGTATGTACCACTGCTAGCTACTGTGCCACCATGTTGCCTCATCCAACCTATTTGAATAATAAATTTAAGAAATGTTTTAAGATGAATTACAGCATTGAACATGTGTAGATTTTTTAACAAAGTGTCAATATCAGGTACAAATTAAAAAATCACTATATATGCACAGATGCAAGTGACCAACTTGAGAAAAATCTGAATGAAATTCTTTGACTGCGTGTTAATACTAATTACACTAATTAAGTGTTGTGTAGATGTAAGTTGCTTAACATGACCAAAACAAAAGCTTCTCAAAAGCAATGCATTCTGTGAAATGGGGGGGGGGGTGTTATGATTGAAGGGAGGATGAATTCAAACCCATACAATGGCGCTTGCTTGGTGTCCACAACAAATAGGGTGCAACTGGATAAATAAAGGTGAAGATTTCTCTTTTCTTTCTTTTGCTCAATTGTTCAAAGGCTAAATCAAAATCTCATGATGAAGGGGAATATGCAGAATTAGTGTGCTGACAGGCTGTTAACCATCAAAGGTTGATCAAGCATTTAAGGTCATTGGCCTGCAGTAACTCAGATTAAAAATGGGAATATACAGTCACCAAATTCAATCTTTCAATGAATGTTATAACATTTATTTTTACACAATCTCACTTAAATGCTGATTGTAATAGTCAATTAAGCTCCATATTTTCACTTTATTCCAAATGGCCAAACTGGATTAGGTGCGCACCAATGTTGACTTTTATTTGAGACCAGTCAATTGGCTATTAAGAAGACCTCTA
The DNA here is from genome assembly GCA_026780765.1 of Petrocephalus schoutedeni. Classification (NCBI taxonomy): domain Eukaryota; kingdom Metazoa; phylum Chordata; class Actinopteri; order Osteoglossiformes; family Mormyridae; genus Petrocephalus; species Petrocephalus schoutedeni. The sequence continues at coordinate 7,675,618 of JAODKL010000041.1, forward strand.
GTAAATAAATAGACTGTGGAGGCCTCAAGGGACCACAAGCTATTGAGTGTGAGTGTGAGAGTTGTTAGGCTCGCTGGCTGGTAGAACGGACGAGGATGAGAGGTTTAAACTTTAATCTCCCTGAAAAAAGAGTTTAAGCGACGGGTCAGAATGATTAATGGGGGAACCTGATCACGTAAAGTCCCATCATGTCACAAGACATGATTAGTAGGTGACAGGGACTGTAACAACATCTAGCCATTTCTGTTTCTTCAACAGCTCTGGCTCTTCTATAATTAATGATCCCAAGGGCTATTTGTAGGTCAGGCAGGAGAAACCTGTCGGAAAAGGAGACACTGACAACTTCAGCTGGACCGCTTTCTCGTGGGGACAGGGAGTACGAGAAAAGTATCCAGGTGGCGCGTTTGGTCCTCCTGTGCAATAACAAAACTGTGATGCTTCCAGGGATTAAATGCTAAACGTGATGCATACGGTTTCTCGTGTTTATAGTGTTTATAAGTGACTGATACTTTAAGAAGGGATTTACGCATGGCCCATATTCCTATGGATCTGTTAATGACATTTCGTAGAGAGCTGGGAATGCGATAGGGCTGCGTCTTCATACCTGTACGCATTACTGAAGAAAAACTGCTCTCTGCAGTATCTGTAAGTTTCACTGTATCTTCATAGGTGTGATATTTTCAAAATTAACAGAGATTAAAAATATCTAAACAAACTTTAGTCCTGTGCTTTTAGTTGCTACATATTTGCATCTTGTTCTGCAATCTTCCAGTGCCTAAAAAGAAGTGCTTGTCATCCCAAAAATGCTATCCCCACCAACGTCTAGCAGCTTGCCGCCACTGTGTTCTATAAAGCCATTTATATCATGGCTTGATAGCCATCTGGTACACAGGCCATGCGGCCCACTGCTACCCAAACATAGCAGGTTAAGAAGGTAGAGTTTCAAGTAATGGTGTCTAAGGCCTCCCACTGTCCTTCTGTCCTCCTGGGTCAAACATAGGTCAGAAAGGTCAAGTAACACTTGTGTCGCTTGAATTTCCCTCACAGTAGTGGGTGGACAGCAAAGACAGCAGGCAAATAAAAGGAGAATTTTGAAAGGGCCACATCTCTGCGTTGGCAGCAGACATGGACGCGTTCTTTATCCAACATGTTATTGTCCAATGGTTTTCATCAACATAGTAAGCATAATTTTAACTTTGATTGTCTGAAAAAAAAACCGCCCAGACTCTCAGGAAAAATTATTTTTTTGTTCTGGCAGAGGAAATTAGTAATGTACCTACTGCAGTCAAATTGTAGTAAAAAAGCTGAATTGGATCATTGCATAGCATTTTGCATGTAAGTAAAACGAAGTTGCTAAGCTTTTAATAACCACGCCAAAAAATTATCTGGGGCATATTAAAGTTAGCAACTTGGTGTTCATAATATGCAATTAGATCCTCTACAGTATAGCATTCCGTTCACACTTCTTAGACAAAAAAGCATTGTTATGAAAAGAATAAAAACAGCACATACAATTCTAGTGTTCTTTGCATAGAATTTTATTATACTTAGACATATAAGATCATTGAAATGCTACCGTATGTTCATTATGGGACAGTAATACACACAAATTAAGAATCATTTATGAACGAAAAAATTGCTACTAGTTCAGTGGTGCATAAAGCCTGTAATGAAAATACTAACTCCATGGATTTAGTTACTCCTGAACTATAAGGATGTTTGGTCAGTTTCCAAGAGCCCCCGGTACAAAACCGGTGGCCTCTTTTCACTGTAAAAGAACTGCTCTATCACATCAGATTATAAGATGCTATACCCATACAACCTGATATGGGAGCAGTGTGGGGCAGACAGTGCTGTCATTGTCATCGCATACCCTTGTTTGTTTCTCAGCTGGCACCGTCAATCACGACATTTGTTTAAAGCAATATGATAAGTAAAAGACCTGCCCGTGCCATTCACACCTTGCATAACAGCGGGGAGGCATTGTAATTGTTTCCCGACAGTGATATTTAGTCTTATTCCCTATACTTTTGATTCTTTTCGTTGCTTGTCTGATTTCAAGGTAACTGTGAGGCCTTTTGCACTTCAGACAGAGGAGAAGATTCCGCGTTGTATTTGCTGGGTAACTGTCACTGTTTACCGCTGGCTGTTCTCGGCGGATTTCCCGCTCCGAACGCGCACGTCCCCGCAGTTTGAGTTGGCAGAAACGCAGCTGTTTCGTGACTCCCGCCTAAAAGAGTAATACTTAAAATGAAACCTAACGAATTGTCCTCCCGTTGATGTGGACTCGTGTCTGAACTTGAGAATATTTAGCCAGGCACCGTGTCGCGCGTGTTATCATTTACCGACATCTGTCGCTAATGTTTAATCGCCTCTCGGCTCCTCGCAACAACGTTGCTCACTTTTTTTGTCGTATGGTTGTTTTTCTGTCTCTCTCCCGCTAGGAATTTCCTGCTCTTCCTGCCCCAACCCATTTCTGTGTTCATCACATAAAACATGGCAACCTTCCTTCGCTTTGTTGTTGAAATGAGTGCTTTTTGCTACCCTGTGGGGAAACAAAGTAAAAATGATTGTTTTTCCTATTCCTTGAACTGAACATCAGAGACAGGCAGATCAATGTAGCGTTATTTGTTCATGCTGAATGCTCTGGGGCCTGTAGCGTTTTGTAATGCATGAAGTAATGTACTATATTAATATAGTAAATGATATATATACCCTGGAATTGTGTTAGATTACATTTATTTCGACATTATAATGTGCCGTATTTTCCTTCAAAATAAGGAGGTGAACATTTTTTTTTTTTTAAAGTTTAATTATTTCAAAATATTGATAGACATAATAACAGGAACTCGATAATATCTAAGGAACTGACAAAATATTTTTGTGATTTGCACTGGCTTTATGAGACTTTCTAAACATATCTGATTAGTGATGTTACAAAGAGTCGCTGTTTTCTTGCTCTTGGCACATTTCATGTGAGATATCCAGCTCAGCATGGAACCTGAAGGTTCAACATGCTCAGCTACAACACTGTTAGGTTCTGGGCCTACATTTCTGGATTAGATTAAAAAGTCAGCATACCAACATGGTTGATGAAAAGGCTGTTGTTTCCAAAAAAGTCCCCATATTTACAATAACAAGCTTTTAGCTGAGCCAGATTTCAGTTCACCAGTTACTCACTGTACCAGCCTTACAGATAAGCAGATCCATTTCAGGGTTACTGTGGTGCACGCAGACGTAAACTGAAAATATCAGCTCTACGAAACTGCCGGGCGAGTAAGAAACGGAGGATTGCCGATAAACCATCCTGCCCGGTACTCACAGCGAGACTATGTAGGCGCACCCATCATGACACTTCATGTCTTCCACCGAGCCTGGTCTGCTAACTTCAGAGGTGACCGGGTGCTCCACCATATTATTGAAAATCTAGCCTTGCTGCCTTCGAACTCCAGACTGTGAACAAATTCAAGGTAGATGTGACATTTTAACCCCTGCAACGTTAAATCATCATGAGAGGCAGATCGCTTTCTTTTCAATGATATTAAACAACCAAAAAACTGCCGTGCATACAAGACCTGAAGTAGGTATGAGTAAATAATCAAAAGTATTTAGTTACTATAAAAAATAAAAGTATAGTTTTAATTCAAGGGTACAATCATGCACAAAACAAAAGCATACTTAATTTTTTAGCAATAAACCTTCCACCCTAATCGTAATTTCGATCTAACTGTGTCAAAATATAAATATAAATAGGGTAACACATATACACACACAGTGTAGCAGGCAGTTAGAGCAGTTTTCAGTTTTACAGTCTGCGTGGGTCAGCAACTCGGGCGTTATGTGTGAGTCATCGTTGTCATGGCGCTATGGGTGTTCCCTGTCAGGCAGGCACAGGCAACCATGGCATGATACAACAGGCGCTGGGTCCTGACCCTTTGTGTACTGACTTTGTGATACTGCACTTGACATTACGGAGAAGATACCAGGGGACAGACATGCAGTTATCTCTCTTAAGATGTGGCTTTTCTAATTTAATATTATCCAGAGCTGCCTAAAATTCAGTGGGGCTGGATGAGTTGTGGCAGGGCATATCCACTCAAAAAGATTAAAACCCATAACACAGGCTGGAAGTGACTGGAGCTCACTGGAGATAAGAGGAGGGCCGGATGAAATAACCCAAATAATTCCCACAGAGGGCTGTATAAACATCTGTGTGAAAGGACTCTGTTTTACCTGTCATATTCCTAGTGTGCTGTCTTATTATGTTTATCTCTCCGCTGAACACAGCGCATGAATGCTTAGCAAATCAGATCCAGCAACTGTGACTAAACTCCTCCCGCCAGGCACTGGTCGGGGGCACAAACACCGCGTCTGACTTTCAGGGACGTCAATTAAGTATGGTCGCTTCACGTTTAGCTTTATGTAAATCCTTCGACAAGTAATGCCTAACTGCAGCATAAGACACATTCTCTAAAGTGGTTGATGGGGCTCGATGCTTCACCACTGAGAGGGGAAGCAGGCTAGACAGGGACATACAGCTGTAAACAAAGGAGTGGGGGGGGGGGGGGGGAATATGCTCCCCATTTTGTTTCCTGCTTCCTTTCAAGAAATAGCCTTCGAATTTAGCAATAATTTTACCCCAACTGTTCCCGAATCCCCCCGTGTGGATTGCCCAGACATAGACAGGAGGATCTGCAGAGTATCTGCGAGCGTCTTTGAAGTCTAAGGCAGACAATGGAGAGCCAGTCGTGTGGGGGCGGGGGGGGGGGTTTGAAACCCGTGTCTGGGACTCCTCCCTAGCAGACACTGGGTGGTCTACCGCTGGCCCTTCTGGACTAGGGCCTCCGTCTCCATCCGCTCTTTGACTGCCATTGTGGAATTTTGGTCACGCGTGTCCGCAAGACAAAACTTTTACCCGGGGAGCCCTGAGACAGACGCGAGCCAAGATGGACGCCGCAGTTGTTGTTCTTGTTGTTGTTGACGCTGCCATTGTTATTCCTATAAAGATATTGTTAAATACGGATCAGCAGTGGTACCCAGGACTCCGACGGCAGCTTTAATTCCTCTTTCCCGCTCACCTAAAATGGGATGTGCCTGTAGGGACCACATCAGTTACCTGCTGACATGCAGAACATGATTGATGAACCGCCCCAGGCTCTGGAGTATACTTTGTCAGCTGCTCATAATTTATACATCTTATCTCTGTCAGAACAAAAGACAGAGCACCGTATATGGAAATGAAAACAGAGACTTGTTTAGGCTCCAGTGTGTAGAGTGAAGTGAAAACTCTGATAGCTATCTGCCAGCTCCCTCATCAGGCTGTAAGTGTCTGACTACCATTCTTTCGCCCCACATTTTTGGCTGCACAGACCCATTGCTCTGTTGAAAGCACTTGGCTCCTGCCTCTTAGGGCCATGGCCAAGACATGTAGGAGTCTTGAGTTACAGTATAATTATACCTCTCCGTGCTTTAAAATGGATACTTGGTTATTTTATTTATGACTGGGATTTCAAACAGAAATGGCTCTTATTTTTGTTGTTGTTGAAATGAATCAATCATAAAATATTATAGGTTTCGCTATAGTTTACAAGGAAATTTAATACCTTGTTTTATATGCACCGAATATGAATGATCCTTAAATAATGTTCTATTTTTGAATTTAAAGCATAACTTATATGCAAGTTCTTTCAGTACAATATCATTTGCTACCTGTACTCCTTGTAGTATTGTCAAAACTGGCTAAATGTTATTGTTTACAATATTGAAAAGGTGTCTTTATTTAAATTGGGTGCAGTCCTTGTTTTTTCTTATGAAGTTTCAGATGTTTTGACCTGGCATACACCGTAACGCATTGTTTCTCAATAAACAATCAAACAATAAAACAACAAACAGCATAAAACTAGCATTTTTGTTTCCCAGGACCTGTTGCAGATTTTCCCTCACTCTGTAGTGGTTGAAGACTAGCAAACTGCATTTGATCTGATAAACCTCTTCAAAAATTGGCTTTATACAACGATAAAGTAACTCTTCTTTTGGGAGTCATGTATGTTTTATGGCTGTATCAGTAGCATCAGCTAAGCCAGTCCATCTGACATCTAGGTTGCTCAAAGCAATACTAAAAAATGCTGTCTGTTTTCCTCTATTCAATACTTTTTTGATACTAGCGACAACACTGCTTTGATGTCATTTTCATGTGGTTTTGATCAAAATTATTACTGTTAACAATTGGAAATCATTAAAAGAAACTGAGCTCAATGGAATATGTCTTATTAAATATTCTGAAGCAGGGTATCTACTGTATCTGAACGAAACAAATGAAGTCTGGAGGAAACCTTTCTTACTTCCTGGGTTTTGTCCGCCTCTCAGCAGCTTCCTTTTGCAGTGTCTTGTATTCAATTAGCAAATGAAAGAATTTTTGTTTGTATATTTATTATTAAACGAACATGGTCAACAGTATTCTGTAGTTATGCAGAAATTTTTAAAGAAACAGAAAAGCAGTTAAATAGATTGCAGTTGCTAGCTTAATCCTGCAGACAATTATTCAGTCAGTACTTTAAATCTTAAACACCTCACACTCCCTTATAGTTACCTAGATACAGTGAGTGGCTTTTTGTCTCTCTGTCTCACTGTGACTTCAGGCTATGTGGTCGTGTTTTAAACATGTTAAGATCCCTCTCGAATAGCTATAATGCAAATTTCTATCACTTTCCCTTTACGGCTGCTTCCTAGTAACTAAAATATTTACTGCAAAGTTTATTACTTGCAAAAATTCAAAGGCAGTAATGGCAATTTTCTGCATATATTTAGAAATATGTGCATTTTTGCTACAGCATACCTTAACTATTTACTTAAATGTTTTTTTTATATATATTCTGCATTTTGTATTTTTATTCTCTTTAGATTTTCCATAACTTGTCCTTTGTAGGTGTTTGCTTGGGCAACGTTTTTTCTTATTCCCAGCTAGACACCAAGGGGCTGATTTATTGCCTAGTTTTGGCTTTCTCAAAAGTTTCCAGATTCCAGTTATTTTTGAGGCACGATGCCCTTGGATTTTGACAATGCACTGCTTTTTATTTTGCAAAAACACTGTTCCTTGTTTGTTGAAGAATAGACTGTGTCACGAAGGTAGTGAATGGGTATTACTTATGATGAATGTGTGAATATTGCTCAAGGAAATTACTGATTTCAAAACTGATGATCAGATTTCGGCAGTTGGCTTGTGTCAGAAGTTAAATAACACTTTGGACCAAGGACGGCACAATGACAGTCTTCTCCGAGAGAGTCTTAAAGAAGAAAAATATAGTGTTGAGACAGGAAGGACTTCTCAAAGAAATGACCATCAGCGGCATCAAGATGTTTGGCAGCAAGCAGCTGCCACGGAATAATGGGAGACAAAACGTATATGGGTGCAAATGACCCGTTGTCAGCGACATTAAAAGGGCCAGCTTTGGTGTTTGGGGAGGCAGACGGAGAGAAAATCACTGGGCGAGTAAAAGGCAGATTAAATGGAAAAAAGAGGCCCAGAGCACCTGCATACAAAGAAAATGTGTTGGATAATTGGGCCTGATGCAGAACACAGCATGTTTCTGAAACCTGAAAATTCTTCCTTTGCACATGCAGTAGCAAATAAACCTGCAAGAATATACAGTGATTTATTATAGAAGAAAATGTACTCATAATATAAGAAAAGTGAAATGAAACAAAATTTGTTCTTAAAGGAACAACATTGACAGTTGTCCAATATTTGGTTCTTGTAATTAGTTAGTATTGCATTATTTACATTTGTAAAGTTTCAGTTGCTACAGACAGATTGATCCATTTCTTGGTGATTCTTGTTTAATGAAGTTCGAAACTATAAATATGCTCCCTTTTGAAATAAAAAAAACGCTACCAAATAAAGCGTGTGTAATGGGATAACTGAAAAAAGGGTTTACTTTTGTCTTTAGAATATTGTTTCCCTACCGCTGTCATTTAGCATTTGTTATGCACCATAAACGTATTGAAATGTCCGTGATTAAGACTCATATGAGTTATATTTTGTATTTGAGACCTTTGTTTTATAATAAAACCCATGTTATCCTATTACGGTTACGCTGAACCTGTTTTTGTTTAGTGGAAAGACCGATTTTAAAGCAAGTTGGTGCTGGCCTGTCTCTCAATAGAGGATTGTAGGTTCTGGTTACAGTTATTTTCTGGTCCTCTGTCTTCCGCTCTTTCTCACACTCTTTTTGCAGTGTCACCAAAGAATGTCCATTCTCCTCAGGAACGCGCGCTCGAAAAACTGCCCGACCTCTTTCGGCTGAGCATGCCAAAATGTTAATGAAGAACTGAAAACGCCCGAGAGGGTGTATAATGTCCTCACAAGCTGTCCGTTAAATTTATTTATTTATTTAGTTTGTTTGCCACTTTCTTCAATTATATCCTTGGACAGAGCTCGTCTTGTATTTGTGGGCAGCTGCGCGGGCAGCCATTGTTTCTGTTCAGATTGCTGCTTTATTTCCTGTCCCGTCCTCATTAATCATCCCTTCAACTATTTATAACGGTGGCAAGTATAGCTAACACACTTAGTGCCTGCTTTTTTCATTGTGGCATCCTGTTTTAAGGCAGAAGGGAGCCTAATTATTAACCGTTAAAGTGACGGTGTCCACTGCTTTACAGAAAAAGACAAAAAAAAAACGCAAAAGCTGTAGTGTTTTGTCCAACCCATTTTCACACGTCGATAGATTTCTGTTTAGTGGCGCATGGTTTTCTCTTTCCACTTTTCTTTCAGTCAGCCCTGGGCAGATGTTTCACCGAGGATTGTGGGTTATTACATTTTGAGCTGGGTTTTACCTTTGTTCATATGTTTATTTATTTATTTTTTTTTGCTTTTTTTCCCAATGTGACAAGCCATCGGAACTATGGAAGTCTATTGAGACTCGGTGTTGAAGAAAGAAGGGCTACTTCAAGAACACAGAGGAGTGATTTTTAACAGACTTGACACTCCTCAATAAAGAATCTGATAGTTGCTGTGCAAAGAATCCAGGTAGCACATGATAAATAGGCCAGGCAGGTGTGGCTGGGGCATCATTGATGGATTCTCCAGTTTCGCACACTAGGGATGGAGGATGTTTGTTTAAAATCACAAGCAACATGACTCCAGGCCTGGACTCCGGCCACGTGCAGCTGTATTTTGTATTTATTAAAATGTCTTTAGGGACTTCAGTGAAATCATCGTCCTCTAACACTACATCCGTCATTATTAAAGGTTATAATAACTTGGTTAAATAATGGAGCCTAATGCAGATGCATCTGTCAACTCATGCAGCAGTTAATTTTACCATGTAAACAAATTTTAGAATATGAACATATGATTAAGCATGTTTTCATTATGGCAATTAACTGTATTATATTAATCGATTGACTTCATACTAAAATTATGCAGTCACTAGTAATTGTGGTTGTAATATTGTGTCCATTTAGTTAAGGTTATTTTGTTTCTGAGAATTCAGAAGCCTGTTGGTTCTTGTAAGTGCTGCACATAAAAACAATAGGAGGATAATTTGTGGTTCAAAGTCATACCGTATGTACTGTATGGCTACATTTTTGTGGTCAAGTTAACTATCAAATTAACCATTTCATTTTCTACAGTTACGTTAAATGGAAGTGCATCAGTAGAGCATTTAAGTGAGATCTTTCCAGTGACATTTTGAAACTTGTATTGTAAAGCCTATCAAACTAATAATGGGTGTTAGCTAAGAGCTGACTTAATTTTAGGTAGTCACCATGATAAGTAAATAAACTTTTTTTACTAAGTAGCTAAGGCTCCAATCGGTACACAAGTAAGTTTTACATATCTCCCATAAAGAATATGATATCAGACAAACGTTGAAATTGCATGTATAAAGCCCTAACCCTTATCGTTTATTTTCAGGGACAACGTCACCTGGGATTGTGCAGCTCATTACAGAGTTAGCATGATATTGTGACAATTAATGTTGCAGCTATCATAAGACATGATTGATGCTTAACTGTTAACTCGGTAAGTGGAACGTAAAGGTTAGGTCATAAGCTGAAGGTGGAATGTGTGTTTATATTATTCTTTTTTTCAATCCTACCTCATTAACTCCTTTTGGTCGCCTTGTTCCGTAAAGAGGAAACAAAAGAGGGAAAAACAAGGCTTTCACTCATCTGCGTTAACGTTAAAAGCCCTGATATTGCTGTAGCACTGATGACATTATTCGCAGCTGAATGGCAGGTACATCAACATCCCCTTGTAACCGTATCAAGCGGGTGACAGAGGAGGCTTTGTTCCCCCCGCAGCCCACTTGGGGCCCTGGCAGCGTGTTGATGGATATTATCATTCTTAATGTCAGTAAATAGCGCCATGCCAGATAGCAGATCTGTTTCCTTTCAGTAGTACAGAGCTCATCTATCTTTCCATAGCTTTAGCATATTTCAGAGTCTGTGCCAAAGGTAATCGATGACGTGCGTACGGCTGGACTTTTGTTATTTGTTAGTTTGCATTATGAGCTTTGAATGCTAAGCACTCTCCTCCCTCTAAAAGTTACTTATTCAATGTACAATAATTCGATATACATGTCATGTGGCTCACCCCACCAGATTTATCCTAATAAATCCATAGTCATTCTAAATTGGCCATCTGTGCCCATCTGGTTAAAGGGGGAAAAAAACTGCATTATGCCATTAACCAGCATCAGCAAAGAACATAATTTGTTTAGAAAGATTTTTTCCTTATTCGTTTGAGATCGTTTGAGGACTATGTTGTGAAAGAATCCACAGTACGCTAAACAAAATTGAACGACCATAAAATCAAACTCACGATCTTAATCAATCATGCTAGTTGGTGCAGAATTAACTTTATTATGGATGTATGAGTACCCCGCTTTTTCATTCTTGCGAAATCACACATTTGTAGAGCACAACATGTCAGTACAGGGATAGCTTGTTGCTAAATCCTCAGACTCATACAACAGTCAGGGATAACACATTAGAATAAATGGGTTTACTGGCATCATGTTGAAAAGGTTAAATACTCACTCAGGATTTGCACAGTCTGACAGTGACACGAGACAGCACTGCTCACTCAAACATGGCATTCTGAAAGCTAGGAGACAGCCTACTAGGAAAATAAATAGATCTTTTCTTTTTTTTTCCCCCGCCTGCACATGGATGAGAGGCAGGGAGCAAGAGAGAGAGAAAGAGACTATTTTGGTAGCAAGGTTATCGAGTATGAAATTAACATCTTCATCAGTGGCCAAGTGGCCCTGGGAGCGGAGGGGCGGGGCATAAGTGATAAGCACGCGGTGCTGTCAGCAGGTGACGGCGGATGGACACACCTGACTGACAGCGAGGCAGGGGGCAGGGAGACGGGGAGGTTGGGGGGGGGGGGAGTACAGCCACTCCCGCGAGTTGAGTGAAGAGCCCAGAGCAGCGCCGTCTGCAAATTATCAGAGGGATGGGGGACGTGGCCTGGGAGGCTGAGCTGCCAGACAGTTTGCGGCGTGCTGCAAATTTCTCTCAGCACTTACTGCCCCACCATGCGAAGCCCTTCGCTATTAGGCTGACAGGACGACTCATATCCTGCAAGGGGATGATAGATATGTCATATCTCAGAAAAGCCTGTTTGTCTTCCCAAGGTGCGCAGGCTTTCCCCTCTGAAGCAGACAGCACCCATGAGGCTTTTCCACACTCTTCCCGATAGCGATGCGGCACCCAGGCACTATCAAAGGGGAAATCTTTCACGTGCAATTATGGTGGAAAATCGAGGTGATGAAGTGTGGTGTACAAAGGAGACTAAAGGATCAAAAGGCCTGTAATGAAAGCTGATTACAATAAAAAGGCCCTGGACTCAAACTCAACCCTGGGAATTCCAGTGTTCCGAGTAGGACATTTGTAGACAAGAAGTGACATGCTAACAGAGACATGCTATATTTGTGTGTGTGTGTATGGTTTTATGCAGACCTTAGTGTGTTAATATGACTCATTGCTTGTAGACATCCACTAAATGATTCTTTGGATTAGCATTACAAGGCGTTTTCAAGAGTAGCTAATGAAACCACAGTATGTAGCTTATTGCAGATGCTCCTCAGCTTTTGGTGGGGTTACACTCTCATGAACCCGTCGTAAATTGAAAATAATGTTAGTATAATGTGAATATTATATGATGAATCGCACAAAGAAAAAGCCGTACGATATGTTGCGAGACGCTGTCTGAGTTGTTTATGCTTGCGATCGCTACCGAATCGGGAAGCATGGCTTTGCGATGCGGCTATTGCCCAGCATTAGTAGAAAGCATCAAACGACATGCTGCTAGCCCAGGAATAGATCAAGTTTCAAAGCTTGATGACTACTAAACGTGCATCACTATCGCACCATTCTGTACGTCGAAATATCGTAAGTCAAATCATCGTAAAGCAAGGAACATCTGTACTTATGATTCTAAGCAATAAGTGACAGATGGACCCGGGGTTAGATTCGGGGGTAGTGCAGATATTATGTGTTAGAATAATCCCGTTTGTATCTGAAGAGGCATGTCAGTTGCCTGAGGCAGGACCCTCAGTTGCTGAGGCCGAGAGGCTCTTGTGTTCCCTGAGAAGCCGTCTTGATGCCACCCTACAGCATGTAGAGTCTCTCTCCTGTGCACCTCATGAATAAATAAAAATGGTCTCCTGATGGGCAATGAGTGAAGGAGGCACGGCTAGCTTTCAGCGGGGATCCGGGATGCAAAACCCAGCTTGTTGTAAGTGTCTGAAAACAGTTGTCAGAGAAGCGGCCCGCTAATGTGCAGCGTTGCTGTCAAGGTCATTTGTAGCCTCATCAAAAGCACATGTCGCTAAAGATGCACCGCTGAGCTTTTTCTGGACAGTTTAGAGCTGGGTGCCAGTTGACACAAAGCTGCCTCAGTTCCATGGGGCGTGCCACCAAGCCGGGCATTGATAAATGACAGCAATACTCCCGACGGCTAATGTTAGCCTCGCTCATCACAGGAAACGTTTCTTGGCAGAGTGACATAGCATGTTTTAGTACACTGAATTTTTTGTCTTTGTTTTGTTATGATTGCTTAAAGCAGTTACTTAGCGTGTAGGATTGCTTCCATGCCAGTGGGATATGGCTTTGTGATGTTTGAATAGACTGGTGATAGGAATGGTTTGCCCTCAGTTTATCATGAATGTCTTAGACCATGACCAAAAGGAACAGATCCCTACATTTCATTCATGAATAAAACAAATGCAAAATTGATATTTTAAATTATTTTAATAATGTGAAAGACTGAAGCTAGTAATGCTAAATCACTGAATTGTCTAGGATTTCTATTGTAAACCACTTATTTCATCATTCAGACCGGATGTTATCTTTATGAAAGTTGTAAGGACATTTTCTGTTGATTCACCTTGGATTCACTTGAGTGAAAAATGTTACTTCTTATTCAATTGCATTCTTAAAAGGCCGTATTTCTACGTTATTTAGCCAGGCAATAAGGTGTGGAAAAGAACATTTTCAAATATTCATGTAACACCAAGAATACAAAATGTCTGGTCAGTGTCTAGAGACAAATATTTGTCTGTATTTATATCTATGTTAAATTCCTATGCATGTTGTAACATCACATGTGTTTATAGATACTTCTGATCTCAGTGGAAGGTTATTGCACTGATAGCTTTTCAAGATGCAAATTTGCCTGACGTGCTGCTGTAATGATAAAGGCTCTGTCCGCTGCCAGTCCTGTAATCTTAGAATCTGAGGCCTTCCGCAAAATCAAAACCTTTACGTAAGGTCTTCGGCTGGTTTCGAGGGAAGCCCGAGCGTTTGAGAGGATTGCTGCAGCTATTACAGGATGTCTGAAAATGTAGCTAATTGGTAATAATTAGGGTTCTCTAAACGCTGACCCGGTACGTTTTCTTATAAAGCATAATTGTTCTGTATAATCCAGGTCAGCACTGCTCTTTCATCTCCATGAAGAGATCAAAAAAAGGAGATTTACAGGCCAGGCAGCGAATGTCACCCATAGCCGGCTCAGTTATATCCTTCAAAAGGATTTACAGACTGTTATTGTGACTAATGCTTTGTGGATTTCATGCTATTCAGAGGTCACCTAGCGGCTTTGGTTTGTAAGGATGTGATTGACTGAAATGAGTTTGCCTGCTCCTTCACAGGTGTAACGTACACTGCAGGGCTGATAGCTGATAGGCAGTGCTTTATTTAATTATTAGTTTGTTTGTTTGTTTATTTCGTCCAGAATTACTTTTGGGAGTAATTCTTTGGTGAAACGATCTCTGCTGCTTCCTCTACAAAATAGGTAAAAATAAAGCACCATAAATGAAAAGAAAAAATATGATCATAGGCAGTAAATCATACGCGGTGGCTAAGAGGCTAGTTAATTTCGGAAATCCTGAAATGGATGACATGGGAGAGCTGCCAGTAATGTGTATGCTGTACCATGCTATGTGAGCTCGGTGTTTTAAATCTCCAAGTAATCCCTCGTCTGATTTTGCTCTTTTCAAGAATATAACGCAGATAGTCCTGGAGTCATAACCCTGACAGTCGGCCCATAACGCATGCAGAGCAGAATCTGAGGGCGAGCCTTGCCACAGCCAGTTCCCATTATTTTTCCCGGTACTGTTGCACCATCGGCTGTGACATCCACAGGTCCACGTTCAATTACTTGTCTAGCTCTGGAGTCCTGCCTTTCTTGAAGAGACACAGGGAGCTTCCTGAGCGAGTAACTCAGACACGTGAACTGAGGTTGAGATCGAAATGTCGAGCACTGTTTGCATACATTCCCTCAGCCGCACATACCCCAGTGACATGTTTTAATTACTGGAAGCAGGATATTTATTTGGCATGCGGAATATTAATCCTCACTCTAAATTGTATTTTGTTTTGCACAATTGTTCAGTATGCCAGACTTTTTTTTTTTTTGTTTTTCTACGGAGTTGAAAGTGTACAACGTCGTCGTTAAACTTCGTCGTCAAATGGGTGACCCATTGTGCCCATTGTGATTTGCATATCTGGCTGATGGTGGCTGTGTGGAGGAGGTATATAATATGAATGCTCTCTTAGGAGACCAGGAGGGACAAAGTAGTTCAAAAATACAAATTTACTAATTCATTCACTTGCCTCTGGCCAGAAATGGTGTTTTTTCTGGATTCAACTCTGTTTCTCCCATTTCTAGTAACAGTGAAAGAAGGTTTATTGTATGTATTGAATTGTCATGCATCCACAGCCGATATCATACCATATACTGTATACAGCATGTTAATAAATAATTATAGACATTGTGTTGTATCTCTCTGCCTAAAACCTTATGACATGCTTTTTTAAGAGTAAACAACATGTTATTCCTAGCCACTTTTTGCAACCGTATCTTTTCTTCAGGAAAACTAAGTGGAATGCTTGTGGTCACTGTGAGGTCAGGACTGGGTAAATGTTTGGTTAGCGATAAACAGTGTTTGAAGAGAAGCGACAGATGCCTTTATGTTACTAACTCTCATGGTATGTAACAGATAAACCTTAATGATAGCTGCCAGTCATCGTGCTGGGTGCTAGGACTCTCTTTCCTACATATACTAAATTCATTCAAAATGCATCTGTTAACAATATTTGTTGGCAAGATAGATTAGTACTAGATAAGTTCTTTAATGTATTTTTTTTATCTCACCCCCATATTATGCATTATGTATTTTTTATTAATTGTTTCATTTTGATTCAAAGGAAAATAGCAGTGTTTGTGGTTATATTTTGGGTAAACTAGGTTATACTGTACTATCTGCAGGTTTTATATATTTACACTGAAAATACCTGTTGTATATACACTATTAAGCCATAACTTTCAAACAACCTGCCTAATATTGTGTAGGTCCTCCTCATGCTGCCAAAACAGCTCTGATGCAAGTGCTCCACAAGACCTCTGAAGGTGTCCTGTGGTATCTGGCACCAAGATGTTAGCAGCAGATCCTTTAAGTCCTGTACGTTGCAAGGTGGGGCCTCCATGGATCTGACATGTCTGTGGAGCACATCCCACAGATGCTCAATCAGATTGGGATCTGGGGAATCTGGAAGCCAATGGCGCTTCTCCACTGGCATACAAGAATCGACCCATACCCAAGCCACACCGCGAAGACAAGCTTGGTTCCAGCTTGCTCCGGTTTTCCACTGCAAAATAGTCGACTCTGTAAAGGCGTTGTCAGGTTTGGGGAGCAACAGTGACGTAAAATCAAAGAGATGCATATATAGGGTCTACATGGTGTACATCATGATTTACTATGGGCATATCTTTGTTATTTTTCCTGTGTGCTAATTACCACTAGTACACCAGTATTGCTGTGTTATGTTAGCATCAACCGCTAGCAGAATTAGCATATATTTGTGTTTGCATTACAAATATATTCCATTCAACTGTTATGTAGTTTTAAGTAGGAGGCTGGAAATTTTCAAGTTCCAAATTATCAAGAATGTATTAATACATTGTAATGTGCGAAACTACTAAGTAGTAATATATAGAATATGCCACTTTATCCTTCAGATAATCCATGCTTATCAACGCAAATCTCTGGAATCTCTGTGCTTTCTGCCATTCTGTTGGTGGTGACGCGACCAGCTCAGTTTGATCATGCTTGGATACGGCTTACATACTTTGCAATGGAAAACCGTCACTTTGCAGTACATGTTGGGAGCGGCTCACTTCCTAGGGGCAGTGGAAAAGCACCACAAGTCAGCACCTTGAACTGTTTTTCATGTTCCTCAAATCATTCAAATCATCTTAAACAATTTTTGCAGTGTGACTGGGCTCATTATCCTGCTGAGAGAGGCCACTGCGATTGGGGAATACCGTTGCCATGAAGGGGTGTACTTAGTCTGCAACAGTGTTTAGGTAAGCGGTACGTGTCAAAGTAACATCCACATGGATGCCAGGACCTAGGGTTTCCCAGCAGAACATTGGCCAGAGCATCACACTGCCTCTGCCAGCTTGCCTTCTTCCCATAATGCATCCTGGTGCCATCTCTTCTCAGGGTAAACATGATCTAACGGAAAACATGACTCCTCAGACAAGGCCACCTTTTTCCATTGTCCAGTTCTGACACTCACATGCCCATTGTAGGTGCTCTCAGTGGTGGACTAGGGTCAGAATGGGTACTCTGACCCATGCACTGTGTGATTTGACACCTGTCTCTCATAGCCACCATTAACTTTTTCATCAATTTGTACTACAGTAGCTGTCCTGTGGGATTGGATCATACAGTACGGGCTACCCTTCGCTCCCCAAGTGCATCAATGAGCCTTGGGCACCCATGACCCAATCACCTGTTCACTGGTTGGCCTACCTTGGACCACTTAAGGAGAGCACCCCACAAGACCTGCCGTTATGTAGATGCCCTGATCCAGTCGTTTAGCAATCACAATTCTGCCCTTGTCAAAGTCGCTCAGATCCTTACGCTTGCCCAATTTTCCTGCTTCCAACACATCACTGGCAAGACCTGACTGTTCACTTGCCTAATATATAATGGCATCCTTGACAGGTGAGATAATCGATGTTATTCACGTCACCCGTCCTGACATCATTTTACTCCCGTATGACACATTGAATAACAGTTAAAATGATTGGTATAGCTCACCATTATTGTTATTTGAATCTTTCGAATTAAGCTTGTTTTTTTGTGGATCTAGCTAAGTTACAACATAGAACATTGTAAGCTATAAAAAATAGAAAAGAAACTTCAAATACTTAAGTCTTTTTTATCACTAATTAACAGTCTTGTGCTGTTGTTGGCCTGGGATTTGTAACTGTCAGAGATTCATATTGTTAATTAATTTAGCTGAATAGAATCGTAATTTGCCTATCTTTACTGCATATTCATTGAATGATGTGGATAATAATTAAGCTATGACTTTTGGCCAGTTATGATAGTATTGTATAACCAAATTTGGTGTCCAATAATTCTTACGTTTCCCTCTTTTTAATTTTTCATTTGAAATTTAAGAAGCAGAAAGCTAGACCTGAAGCAGCAATTGAACATGGCTTTGGCCGTGACTGGAGACAGTACGTAAGTCTGAGGCTCCGAAATCTGTCTCCAGTACAATATTATAATGAATAGGTTCATAAAAGAAAGTACTTTAATTATAGTTCAATTTCCCTGGATTGTTATTGAGCAAGTGCTCTTCAATTGAATGTGATTTCTACTAATAGCTATATGTGTAAATGAACTTGTTTAAATGATATTTTACAGCCCATTGATGGAATTACTGCTAGGGGCAATGCAGTGCTAGACTGACACAGGCCATGCAAGAATTATCATAAAATATTAGCTTGTTTGCAAAGGCTTTATGTTAATCTTTTTGCACTCGCGTAGCCTGCTATTAACGTATCAGGAAAAGCTGCCTTCCAGTGGAAACATGCAAATTAAGAGCGCTTCGTTACAAAAAAAATCCATTCCTATGAACACCGAAAAATGATTAACATGGGATTTCACTATACTTATATTAGCTTATACCTCTTTTCCACTTTACCGTAGGTTCTCTTATTTCTGTTTAAACTGCCTCCATATATCTTTAGTATAAAGGATAGACATCAATATTCTTGTTAAATATTTTAGCAGTTCACAGGGTGCTATCTTTTCAAAAGTCGTAGTTAATAATCACAGTTAATCACAGTTAATAATCACAGTTAATCACGGTCAATAATCTCAGTTAATAGTGAAATCCAACATTCTGTAACCTATGCAGCATAGGACCATTATCACGCAAATTTATCACTGCAGCAAATTCTTGATGTGGCGAAGGACTTAATTCTGCCCCTGCCAGAGATTTGTTCCCTGTCGAAGGCCTGCCAGGCTCAGCCTTTGAATGGCTGGGTCTGATTTACACTCAATGGAAAGGATGGGGCGTCAGCCATACTGTTTGCTGACCGGGCTCGACAGATGCCTTTGTGCTGGTATTCAAACCCACAATAGGCAGTAGGGTTAACTTCCTTCTTAAGGCAATGCCTCTCTGCTGCCAAAATGTTCAAAAGAATTTGTTGTGGCGTGTAAATATGTCCAAGAAATATTGTGGGTGCCTAAACAGAAAGATAAAACATTTTTGGATTCCGAGTTCAGTGTGTAAATAAGGGAGCTCTCTGGAGACAAGGGTAGACGGGGCCCAAAGTTTGATGAACACTTTGCCTTCAAACTGAATTCCTACGTGTCACTTCCCATAAGTTATAGCACGCTATTACAAAGCTACTGATATAATAAATTAGACTGATGGACAGAATTATACCGCATGCTTCCTACCCTCCCAAATGACGCACACTAGCTTAGTGCTCCTTGACAGTTACCGTGATTTACCATCCGGCCAAAGGGGCTGGGGGCGGGGGGCGAGGGAGGTGGGACGGCTAAAAACATTCACAGAGCCTGATATTGGCTCATAGCCTAGTTTATAAAACTGCTCTTAATTCACTACAAAAGTGTCACCAATGAAAGGGGAAAGGAGCACAGATTTCAAAGAATCGCTAATTTATTAGTGGTCAGCGGAGTCCGTCAAACAAGTTGTGTCGGGTCTCTTTCTCGTGATATCGTCCAATATGTGAATTTGACCAATATTGTGTTTTGCAAATGTAGCAGAAACAGATGTATTGTTCCTTGGCTCGTCATTGGCAGAGTTAAACAGAAAAAGTCAAAAACAGGAGAGGACTGGTCAGAATTACTGTAAATTTTATTGTAGAAGGATTCAAGTAATTTAAGTAAAACTAATTCTTAATGCCTAATCAAGGAACAAACTGCAAAAATTACAAAAATTAATGCCAAGAGAATATGGAAAAAGGTTTTCCTGTAATCAGTTTATCCATCAAATGTCTGATTGCTTAAATAGTATCGGGTTGTGGGCGTGGCCTGGAGCCTATCCCAAACAACACAGGGCACAAGGCTGGGGGCACCCTGGATGGGATGTCAGTCCATTGCGAGACACATGCACAGAGCACATATACACACAGACACAGTGCACAGAGCACATACACACACACAGTCACAGTGCACAGAGCACATATACACACAGACACAGTGCACAGAGCACATACACACACAGACATAGTACACAGAGCACATACATATACACAGACACAGTAAATAGAGCACATACATACACAGAGACACACTGTACAGAGCACATACACCCATAGACACTACACAGAGCACACATACACACACAGACAAACTACCCAGAGCACATATACACACACAGACACACTGTACAGAGCAGATATACACACAGTCTCACTCCACAGTAGTTTAAAATGTACGGTATCGCTATGCAGAACCTTCTTCTGTAAGACTCGCATCAACTGTGAGACGATGCAGGATTCAACCATTTATGGAATATGTTATCCAAACAGTTTTAAGCAGTCTCTATACTTTGGGGCCCTAATATATTTTGTGACCGGATCCTCCGATGTCTGTTTTTTGGTTCACTCTGATAAATATTTCTTTGTAATTTGGGATATTTCTTTTAACACGAAAACAAGCATTTAGGCGGCGTTCCCCAAGGCCCCCGTTTGGTTATAGTTTTTTATAATATATATTTTGTACTTCGTATGTGAACCTTGTAAGTAGCAAAGGGGAAAATGTGTCCACAGTTGGACTGGCTTTCTGGCTCGGACTGTTCTTGTCACATCATTCACTCTTTCGCGATGGTTAATGGCAGACAACCCTTTTATGCTAAGGCTTGTTCCAGAGGCACTTTATTCTAAAGGCAAGCAAGATGATTCATTAGTCACTGAATGATATATGACATTATAATCGTTGCATTTTTGAATGCCCTTAAAACAGAGCTTTCGATGATTAATTTTAATTGTTATGGCATCTAAAAGTTCACATCTTCTTCGAATGACAAGAGAAGGCAGATAGAGAAAATGAGAAAGAAAAAAGAAAGAAAGAAAGAAAGAAAGACACATGGTCAGAACTGACATATTGTGACCATTTTATATATGATTGGTAACAGACGGTATGCCAGGATGGGCCAGTCCACTGCAGCTAAGGTTACTCTAATACTTATTCATTGAATGGCAATTTATTCACATTCTATCCACATTGAGAATCACATTTTATGTCTGATAGATAAAGAAATTAATTCTTAGTCAAAAAAAAAAATAGTTGAGTGTTCATGAAGCATCTAGGAGGTGGAAGCACTGTTTTTCCGCTGAGAAAAAAATGGCATCGATACAACTCAGAGGGGAAGACGCCCCCTACCAGCATTACAGTGGATTGTATGC
Organism: Petrocephalus schoutedeni; assembly: GCA_026780765.1. Classification (NCBI taxonomy): domain Eukaryota; kingdom Metazoa; phylum Chordata; class Actinopteri; order Osteoglossiformes; family Mormyridae; genus Petrocephalus; species Petrocephalus schoutedeni. The sequence goes on from JAODKL010000041.1 coordinate 7,696,862, forward strand.
CAAGAACAGTTGGAGGAACATGAAGATGGAAAGAGGTTTCTCGGCTTCCTTGTAGCTTTGGTGAGAAATGTGGGTCCTTGCTGAGTCACACCTGTCTCGTTTGACCCTCCCCCGCAAAATGGGAACGAGCACGCTGCAGAGAGAACATGTAAACTCCACGCACAGACATGTGGAGGGGGCAGCATTCAAACCCACAGTGCTGGAGATGTGAAGCATCAGTGCTGCCTACCTGACCACTGTGCCGCCCCATAATGTCATCTGTGCAAAGCCCAGATCTTTTAATAATACAATTTCTACCATAGGAATGAAAAGAGCATGGCTTCCCTCAAAATATTTCAGCATCTGTCCAAATTATGCACAGAAGGTAACAGTTTTTGGAGACAAATTTAGAAGGTCCCGACCCCCATCCCGCATCTTATCCACTTAGGTTGGAAGAGATCTAGGATGAATTTACTTAGTCAAGGCCCCAATGGCTTTGGCACTTGTGCTTCTGGCTGGAAGAGGTACTCCAACGTGTTTTCCCTTAGAAGTACAAAAGTTCCCTGCCAGAACACCTTAATAATCCCCATACCCGAGAAGCAACAGTCCAGTGCCCCAATAGACTACCAAACTGTGGAGATGTTTGAGGGGTCACTTCCTAAACTGGTTTACATACCAGGTACACAGAGGTAAGATGCTATACTTTTCCTGCTTCATACAGCAAGAATAAGTACAACAGCATCTATATGGATCTTCTTCATTGACTTATTCAGTGCGCTTAACACCATCCCTGCTGGGGGGGGGGGGGAGCCCAGGGTTGTCCAGGCTGAGGACGCCATGGAGAGGGATGCATCAGTGAAGGAAGGAAGAAGACTACAGAAGGCTGGTGGTGAGTTTTGTTGGCTGGTGTAGGAACAACCACCTGCAGCTCAATGTCGGAAAGATGAAAGAGTTGGACGGTAGACTTCAGGGGGAGTATGGAGCTGCTGACCACTGTCATCATCCAAGGAGAGAGTGTAGGAATGGTACTATAAGTATCTTGGCTTTTCTGTCAATGACAAGCTGGACTCGCATGACAGCATGGACAGTCTACAAGTAAGTGGAGAATAAGCTGTTTTTCTACCTTACTTATACTACTCCGCTATACAATATATTTGTTAATTGTTAGACTATATTTTCTTTGGGGAACGAATATTGTGCTGAGATTTATTTACTTTTGTAGTGCTGCTGGACAACAAAAATTTATCCCGACCAAGCTCTACCGTATATAATCTTCAAAAGCATTTCCATGCCAACTGCTGACAGTTTTGGCAGTTGAGTGGGGTGGTGTGTATCTCTGTGGGTTAAGATGCTGTGTCCATGTCTGGCAGATTGTGGGTTTGAATACTGTGGCTGATCATACCAGTGGTAATATCACCACTGAGCCCTTGAGGAAGGCACTTAACCCAACTTCTGCATGGGTGTTGCATGTTGGTGGAACCTAAAACTTCCTCTCTGTATGTATAGACTCTCACCTGTATATACATATGTATCTGTATATATGCCAGTACCTCTGATTGTGGCAGTAGAGTCCTTTTTTTTGGACACACTTTATTTAGATTAGTTAGCAGCTAATCTGCAGGAAGACTGAAGTGCAGATACCGAGTCCAAGTGTAAAAGGTGAAAATTATCCATTAAATTGACCCACGGTATATTTACTAACTGGAAAATTGCCTCACAGGTTCTATTTAGTTTGTCGATGTGATCATGAGTAAATTTTTAACATAATTAATTGCCCGTTTCTGTTGACAAGAAATTTATGCGGTAATAATTTGCCTGAAATAGATGCTGACTGTAGGAAATGAGATATCCATCACGGCCTTGTGTTCCACCAGCTGCACAGCGGCTAATATGAAAATATTTCAGCCGGCGACGACCCTGCTGTTTGTGCAGTCAAGATTATATATACCCACGATCCATTGGCTGCCTGAGAGTCACTCATGGAGGTCTATGATAACAAAGACTTTGTGATTTATGGCCTACTGTGAAAGCAGAGCTTGATGAGATTAAACAATTTCATAGCACAAGTGTTTCTTGGGGCCTGATTTGTAGTTGCAAGCTGATAGTAAATCACATTTATATATATGAAAGCATGCTCAGCAAAGGAGTGCAATTACAGTTTAGGACAGCTACTTTTTATTTAATTTTTTAACCCGGCTTTGTCTGTTTTATTCTTTGGCTGTCATCGAGCCACTCACCTTCAGAAGTCCTTCTCCAAGGAGGTGATGAACTGGGCTATAAGACCTTACTGTTATCTCTCCTCTCCAGCTTAACAACAGCCACAATAACAACAATAAAACAACAAGCCCTGAATTTTACTCCAAAGCAGTTTTATGGCATATTTTTTATTTTCTTTATCCCCCTGAAATGAGTAAGTGAATGATGCAACTGGCATACTGTAATTTCCATCTTACAAGCATGATATGTGTAAATGAGGTCTATACATCTTCTGCTGTGACTGAGGATGTAATGTACTGATAATGTAGTGGTTGGTTGCTCTTCAGTTTAATGGTGGGGAGCATTTTTTGACGTTAGCCTAGTTTGGTTTACAGTATGGAAGCTTAAATATCGCAAAATCACGGGAGCGTAAAATAGTTGTCTAGTTTTGAATTACAGTATTCAGTAGCCAGTATTCATATAATCATGTGTATAATTCATTTAAATGGCACCGCATTTAATCAGGCTTTACTTCAAAGGCCTTAACAAAAAGGAAAATATATACTGCTTTCATAATGTTACTTCCTGTCTGCTATGCCCACCTGACCCTTCTGTCTCCTCCTCAGTGTGACCCTGGTGAGCCACGCCTGTTGCTTGTTGTCCCTTGTTAGCCTCGGTATTTAATCGTGACACATAAGATTTTGCCAAAGAAACTTGTAATGTACATTACGGACGATGGTTTTAGGTAAAATTGAATGAAAAACATGTCTCTTAAAAATGGCCAGTAAATAAAGCCTATATGGCCTGATTTATTATTGCTATACATTCGTTTTAGCACATGCAAAGAAGCAATGGAGCCATCATACTGATTTACTAACAAGCTTCACTGATATTAACAAGTCCAAATTACAGATTTTAATGAATGAGAAAATCTTTAATAAATATGTAAATTATAGGGTTTCCAAGGAAGCCCACAAAATCTTGAGAGGACAATGTGTAAATGGTTGAATGGAGGGTAGTGTTGTCATTTATCAGAGTTGATTGTGAGTGCAGTAAATAAATTGTTATGTAAATTTTATTATAAAATAATTCACAGAGTTGCGATGGATTTAGTATTTGTCAGGATTTATTGTATGGTGAATAAATTAGTTGAAGAAGCTTTTTTCAGTCATATTCCAACATAGTTAAAATATTAGTTCTGGTCCAATAGAATCTGGAACATGCCATATTCATTGTTCATTTATGGTATAAAAAACAGAATTTACAAAAATCCATTTTAAAGTGCTGCCACTCAATGGATAGAATGAAAAAGTATTCTTAATAATCATTCATTCATTGATTTTTCATGCCCGCTTGTCCTATGCAAGGTCACAGGGGTGCAGAGCCTACCTCAGAAGCAATGGATGCATGGTAGCTACTTATACTAATAATAAAATAGCACATTAATTCCAAATGAAATGTCAGATTTTCCTCAGTAAGGATGGGAAACAGAGCCGAGTGACTCCGGGACTGGATGAAAAGCCAAAACCTTTTTTGGAGGCAAATGTTTTTGTGACACAGAGGAAATCAAGCTTGAGAATACAGGGATAACTTTGGGGTCCTGGATGGCAGGACGTACGTGCTGGGACCCCCCCCCCCCCGCCCCAGAGTGAAACCACATGTGTTTCATAACCAGGGGATTATCAGCTAACTTTGTCCCACCCCTGGAGATCCACACCCTCCCCTGTCTTACTGTACAAAGAATAATATGCAGTCTAGCTATTGGACTCTAACTCAAACGAGATCCTGCTGTGTTCACCACCACTATTGCTACTCCAATAGTTCTTTCATCAGTTTTCCTGCAGATGGTTCCAATATTTTATAATGATAATTTCTTCTGGATCTTTAGTACCTTTATTAATGTATCTCAGATCATTTCTTACATTACATTACCTTCTTAAAAATCTTTCTGAAATCTGTTCACAATTATGTATTGATGTACAGCAAATAATATTCAACTTCTTCAACTTCTCAGACTTGTAACTTGTTGTAATAGTTTGTAAAAAGGTTATATCCATAACATGGGTAATCAGTCAATGAAAATGAAATGTACTGTCTGAACTTCTAACTAGTATCAAAAAAGCAGTGTCATAGCATAATTTAATCAGAAAGTAAGAGATAATGATGAGTCCACAGAAACCTCAAGTTCTCTACAGGGGCCCTAAAAATTGGAACATAATATGATTGGTCTAGGTTGGGGGCCCAATAGGATTTGAGTGGCCTACACTGGCTTGACTCTGCTCCACCACCTATGGCTTATATACTGACTACAAAAAAAAAATCATTTACATTTATCAAGATATTAGTTTTGCAAATAAACATAATACATTTAATTAATCAATCTGTTTTTTTTCCCAAAGTCTAAATGCACAGCAAAGTCATAATACCGTATTTCTATATTTCTCTATATTCTATATTACCAAACTGTCTTCCGGTGCCTAGAATCCCGTAATGAAACTAATACCACCAATCACTGTCCCACCTCATGCTAGCACCGTATGGTAAGCTGACTGAAGCAAAACTATTAAAAGTGAAACACCCTATAGCATTAGCCATTCTGCATTTGCGTAAAATTTTCTCACGTAAATAAAAAATGAGTAAACATTCCAGGACCATCACTCCAGGACACAAAACAGAGGGACACGTTGGTTGGGATCCGTTACATGACCTAGACAGAGACAAAAGATTCACACCTTAAGCAATATTTAGTCACTGATTTATCTAACTGTCTGTTTTTGGACTGTAGCAAAAAACTAGAGTCCCTCGAGGAAACTTAAGTAAACAGGAAGAGAAGGGCGGAGTCCACTAAGGCACAGCTGCAGACGCGTTGACCATTGTATAATTTTACAATAACATACTATTTTAGACTGGATGGAATAATCAGAGCTTGTAAGGTTGCTGTCACTTCAGATCTACCCAGCCTACATCAGCTATTCAGAAGAAACTTCATTATTTAGACACCTCAGCTTTTTCATGTTCCCTGAGTCACAATTAGTTTCCGTCTCTCTTGTGATCTTCTTGACTATAGCTGACTGAGTAAGGAAAATGGTAGTCTTCATAGGAGGTCTAAGTCAAATGTATGCTTCAAAGGGCTGTATCCTGATTTGCTAAGTAACCATCATACTTCACTTGTGTGAAGAACTAATTCCCTTTTAAAGTTCACATGTCACTTCAAAATCTCACCCGTGAGTCCTCTTCAAATGTCTGCTAGCATCTAATTGGAGGGCAAAATCATCCAGGTAACCAGGTGTGACACTTCTGTTCACTGGAACCTCAATTATTAAATATTCCACATACATGAAAACATTTCTGACATCAAATTCAGCTTCTAATAGTTTCAGTAGGCCTCACCATATGTCACTGTTTCAAATCTGCATTTGTATCTGTGTGGGATGTCTAAACTAGGCAAAAGGGGAAATTCTATTTTTCTTTTTCAGATCATTTGGATGCAAATATCCATTCAGGGCACATAAATATAAGTACGTGGAATATTTACCCACATTTAGTATGACCATTACTTTCAACTATATCAGGAATGGCACTAATTTATAATTTTGATTGGGACAACATAATTGGTGTCACGCGATTTGTTATTTTTCGAGAAATGTCTTTGTTTTCGTTCCATCTCAAACTATCCAAAACTCAAAGGTAATAAACATCTGTTTCTGAAAGGAGAGGGACGGAAAACACTTTCTAATCTGCACTGCTCCATCATGCTGATGTAAACAAAGCCTGCTCCAGGCTCTCCGTGGCGTGCTAATTTTGGTCGTTATCGCCTCGACGCCGCGGAGTGAAATTTCTCACAAGCACTTTATGCCTTTTGTTTGCTGCTTGCCATTAGAAGACCACCGCAAGCAGAAAGATGTCAGTGTTTCTTTATTTGTGTTGAATTTTTACATACTCCCCTAGACATATTGGGGAAAAAGCGGTTTGATGTCACTGTTAACTTTTAACATCACGACTGTGGACTTTCGAAAGCGGCTGTGTAGCTTAGAGTATCCTCCTCTTCCCCCGATAACTGTCTGCATTGGATGTCATTTATTGGATGTAGTAAAGCACAAGGTTCAACCATCAGCCATAATCAGGTGCAGGGGTACGTATGCTTTTTGCTTTTAAATGGCCGCTCACGTCAGGCCAGATCATTGTTCTTAAGACTATCTTATATGCCTCATTAAAGTATATAAAACTAGAAAAAAACTGTCTCACGAAACATTTTCACACTAAAGCACCAATGTTGTGTTCCTCTTTATGTGACAACTACTACTACTATCCATTGTACTACTACGTTGTACTACTCTGGATGAGTTGTCAATAAATTAAATACATCTTATTTTAAACACACATTTTAAAAAAGTTAAAAATTGCCCTTAGATACTGTTATTTTTTTCTGAGGGTGTTTATAGTTGGATATATACGGCGCACAACTTCCAATGTTTTTACAGATTTGGTAAATTATTCATCCCTTCACCTTCTTTAAAATAATCAAATTATTGTGTCAAATTTTGCATTCTTGCATTCATTTAATATTTGAGCTTGTCTTTTTAAAGGGCTGCCTAAATTAGCAGCATGCTGTAAAACGCATCCATTGGAAAGGTCAGAGAGTTTAGAATTCAGCCTCATGATCGCGCGGCCCTGAGCCACCTCAGGTTGGGCTACACATTCATTGCTGGGCGGCCCGCTCTCCATCTCCGTCTCAGCCACGCAACAAAAGCTGTTTAACCCGTGATCAGCGGTCAAACAATCTATTCACTGAGTGAAAGTTCAGTCAAGTAGAACTGGTAAATCATTAAATACCCGCATAACATTTTTCCTGTTGGACGAACACCTCAGTATCTAACCCCAACCAGTTAACTTTGAAGTGTGACACCATTACCTTGCATGTTCTCTGCGCATGATTACCTAAAAAACTGATGTTTAAATGTGTTAATCGTAGAAGTTTAATTTAAAACCAAGTTAATTTAGTTTATTTAGACGATTGTTATTTGGTGAATTTTTCCACTACTGCAGAATAATACTGATGTTTTACATCTATAATAGTTTTGGTGTTTTTCAGTTTTAAACCAAATTTGAGGATTGTATACAGTGAGTGTAAGACAAAGTTATATTTCTAAACTACAATGTCTCTTCCTGCATTTGGAAATGACCTGTTGCCCTTATGTGTTAAAAATATACTAATTGATGTACAATTATTAGCAGCATGAAAGTAGTTTATTTACTGCAAGCCAACAGTCTTGTATGTTCCTCATATTATCTGGAAGATCTTTATGGAAGGTCATTTAATTGCATATACATTTGTATTGTAAGTGGGTCAAAGAAATATAATGTTGAAACTAAATAACATCTACTGTCTACGGTTGTGTACAGCAGGTGCTCACTTTTTTTTTTTAAAGATAAAAAGCATATTCTTGATATAACCCTTCAGGAAAGAAAATGCTTCAAAAGAAATTTGTATACAAGTCTTCTGGAACCAAAAAAGGGGGTAGTGGTGTCAGGTGAAAACAAAAAGGAGCTTGTATTTGCTAACAATTGCTTTAAGCTACAAAATCCTCTTGAATCCCCAACCTACCCTCACTGTCAAATTCCCACTCTTTCACTTTTCACCGTCTCCCTCTTAAAGAAAAAAAAAAAAAAAGTCCATCTTCAGGGGCTGATCGGTTGTAGCCTGATGCTTAGCAACAACATTCCAGTGCCTTAAGTAGCAGTAAGCCCTTAGCTGAACCCTTTGATGTGGCTGTCAAGGCAGATTTATTTCGTTTTAGCACATTGTCTACTTGTCCAGATGTATAAGGCGATAAAAAGAAGTGGTGTTTACACTTTTTTCCAGCTGTAATTAAATTGTGCTCCTGATGAGTTTGGAGGGACATCGGCTGAGGTGAAGGGGGATCGGCCCGGGCACTTCGGCAGGAGTCGCTTGTCAAATGAGCACCTGGTGTCGCAGGGAACTTCCATGCTGGACATCCATCTCCGCAGGAGGTGCGCCATTTTGGGGGCGCGCATTTAAACTGCATCCCAGAAGAGGCAACTGCAGCTTGACTCTTCGTCCGCGATGATTAATATCCAGTGACAGTCGAGAGCGGCCTCGGATTTATTGGTGTAAAATAAATAAATAAATAGAATAAAGGGGGGGGGGAATTTAAGATCATCGCATGAGGTATGCTCCAACCGGAGAGCCATATTTCATTATGACATTTAACAGAGAAATGATGTTCAGACAGCACATTCCCAAAGGGGCAAAAGCTTCCATGGCATTCTCTATAAAACCCATTATTATAGATTTCTTGTTCCTTAGCTTGTAAATTCTGGGGCATTATCATAAACTGTAGTGATAACTCACAGTATATAAAGACAATAATGATCTGAACACCCAGCATATGCCTTAGGCCCAGCAAATTAAAACAATGCTCAGCTTGATGAGTTGCCTCCGTCGGACGCCGCGTTAGTGCGGTAAATAGATTGCACTGCAGCACCCCCATCTGTTCAGAGCAGGGAATGGCGGCGGCGGCAGCTATAATCAGCACCTTCCGAGAAGGCTGTGAATGCCAAGTTAATTTAATTAACAGGATAAAAGCATCTGTCAGACCATTAACCTGCTGAGGGTCCTGTCTAATGAAAGAAATGTATCTGAATTTTAGGGAAAGATAACTGTTTTTTAAATTACCTTCAGTCTAAACCGAGTCGAGTAGAAAACAGTGGCGTGTTATCTAAAACAGAAAGATCTAGTGTTCATTTAAATCAAAGTGGCCAATAAGTATGTATATATGCTTATTTGGTGCAGATAATGATCGGCCCATGAAGAAAGGGGAGATGGGGTTTCTCTTCAAACAAATTGTATTTTTCTGCAGAAACAGAAGCACGTTAATGAAATATTTAGGGCAGGCATATACACAGAGACAATGCATGTACAAAAGTAAAAGTATAATTTTTGTAACTGACTTGTAATTGTAATTTAAAAACCTATATGACCATATATGTATATGTGTGAGTGTGTATGTATATATACTTGAACCTTGCATCATTATCCTTCCAGTGTATTTAATTTTTAATGTTGTGTTGTATGTGTGCAGCGCACTAATACCACTACTTCACCCGTTTTAATCAAGACATTAATAGATATGCAGAAAAATATGTATGTGTGTGTTGGAATCTGAGTGTGCTGTCTTTCATGGATACCGTAAACACAGTTCTTTCTAACTGCATATTTTCCATATTTCTTAATCTGATCCATTTTACTTCCACGTGAATCGTAAAAACAGAAAAAAAATACTGGTTGCAGTCTCTCTCTGAGGAAAGGAAAGGCATACTGAACGAATACCAATGCAAAGGAGCTCTTTTTTAATACTGTTTGTGAGCTCACCACTCTGAAATGAATCAATTTCTATAGCCTAAAGCAACTCTCGGCTTTTGATTATGTTTGTGTAAAATCTTAAGGGCGGTGATCAAAGCGGTGCCTTGTCCACTAGGCCGTAACCGCGAAAGCGCTGATAACAGCTGGGATTTACATTTAGTTTTCCTTTAACTTTGTTTCGGAGGGATTCCCATTATCAACCACATCCTCTCTCATCTTGAGGATGGGTCATTGAATGAAGTGAAAGGAGAGAAAGGCCAGGGGGAGGAAATGGGGAGGGGTCGCGGATTAATCTTCTGAGGAATAAATTGTTTGATCAGCAGACAGAAGGGGATGAAAATCTCTGATGTTGACAGCGGGCGACTTTCTGAGCAGCGCGTGATTGACGTCCCCGCAGCTCGGGCCGGGGGAGACGCGTCCGGTGCTGCTCGGGCCTCCTCCGCCTGTGGGTGGTAGTGTTAATAATGTGGCAACTGGAAAGATTAATTGTAGACAAGCAGCAGGATTACGAGGGGCTTTGTGGGTCCGAAAGGAACATTGGTGGGAAAGGCCTCTGATCTGTCAGGCTGAGAGGAAATTAGTCAAGGCAGAGTGGAGCTGCCTTTAATAATGGCATTTAGGAAATTAAAGCCAAATGGTGAGAAGATATTGAAATAAGTAACAAGGAACGTGCTGACATACTTAAAATATGATATCCCCAAGTCCAGTTGTGTCTGCGCAAACAGTTAGATACTATTTAATTTTGTATATAATTTTAAGGGTTAACAAAGAAATGGAAGTCGCATTTCATCTAACAAACATGGTAAAGCAAGGTGTCTATTACTTACAACATTTATTATTTTTAAAATGCCCATCATCGTACCTTCTTGTAAAAATATTTAAAAATATAAGTGAAGTCCAGCTTCCATCAGCATTCTGAATATCATCACGCCACACTCTCTGCTCTCCTCCGCTTATCACGGGGGCATCAGATAGGCTACTGAGACCAGGAGTGTGCTGAGATGTCAAAAATAGCTCTGCGGCTTGGAGGGCAGTAGTTTCAGGCCACCTGTTGGATTGTCAACACATAGCAGCGCATTAGGGGCATCAATCACAACTGCAGCGTGACCTTCTGGTGACCGCTGACCCAGTTTATGGTTCAGTGGCAGTGGGGTCCCTTCTGTGGCCCCCCTCTTAAACTCGGGGTTGTGGGTAATCACAGCCCCCCCCCCTCCCCCCCCAGCATAATGAAATCTTTACTTGTATACAGAGTGATACAAGAAAAAGCATTTTCGCATAATCCGCCCTCTATTAAAAATGTTTATGGCAATAGACAATGTTACACAAACTGCTTACTCTCTGTGTTATATAGATATACAGTGCCAGGCAAAAATTTGGACATGCAAAGCCGCCTACAATAGTGAGTGATGTGGCCACTTGACCTAAACCCAGAAGAAATAGTTTTGAAGGAGTTTGGCCAGAGAATGAAGGAGCAGTGGCCAGTGAGAGCTCAGCATATATGTGGGATCGCTTTCAAGAACAGCTGGAGCAGCATCCCGGGAGGCCACCTCATGAAAGTGGTGTAGAGGAGACAGTAGGGTCAGCCTGTCCCTGGAGTAATTGGGGTTAAGGGCCCTGCTCAAGGACCTGATGGTGGAATCACGCTGCTGAGCACGGGATTTGATCCGGCAACCTTCTGAGTCCCAACCTACAGGCCCCCCCCTCGACAAATAGATCTTTTTTGTTTTGTTTAATACTGTTTTGGTCCATACACAGTTCCATATGTTATTTTATAAATTGGTCTAAAATGTAGAGAATAGTACAAATTAGCCTTCCTATAGGTGGGTGTGTCCAAACTTTTGGCTGGCACCATACATACAGAATGTTGTTTATGGCAAAAATTAATAATGCCTATGTTGGCATAACAGATTTATAATTTTTCTGCTTCACTATACAGTACAGTCATCTACCTTTGCGCTCAACTTCCTTTCTCAGCCCTTCTGCAAACTAGGGACTAAAACTAAAAATTGATTTGACCTTGATATGTGTCATTCTGCATTTATTTAAGAAGCTTGCATGGAAATAACACCAAAATAAAATGTGTGGCAGACAAGTGACTGGTTCCATTATTATCTCTGTGTTATTTCTTCATTGTCTTCATATGTACATCGATCAGCCATAACATTAATATCACCTGCCTAATATTGCATAGGTCCCTGTCGTGCCATCAAAACAAATTTGGCCAAGGCGTGGACTCCACGAGACCTCTGAAAGTGTTCTGTGGTATCTGGCACCAAGACATTAGCAGCAGATCATTTAAGTCCTGTAAGTTTTGAGGTGGAGCCTACACGACTCTGATTTGTTTGATGCTCAATTGAGTTGATTTCTGTGGAATTTGGGGACCAAGTCAACACCGTGACCCTCTTTTCATGTTCCTCAAACCACTCCTGAGCAATTTTTGCAGTGTGGTAGGGCTAATTGTCCTGCTGAAAGAGGCCACTGCGATTGGGGAATACCGTTGCCATGAAGGGGTGTACTTAGTCTGCAACACTGTTTAGGTAAGCGGTACGTGTCAAAGTAACATCCACACGGATGCCACGCTGCCTCTGCTGGCTTGATTTCTTCCCATAATGCATCCTGGCGTCGTCTATTCCTCAGGAAAATTATGCACACGCCACCATCCGCCCACGTGATGTAACAGAAAACGTGACTCATCAGACCAGGCCACCTTCTTCCATTGCTCCATGTAGGTGCTTTCAGTGGTGGACAGGGGTCAGTGTGGGCACTCTGACCAGTCTGCGGCTATGTTCACCAGTTGGCCGGTTTTGGTAAGTACTGACCACTGCATACCAGGTACACCCCACAAGACCTGTAGTTTTGTAGATGCTCTGACCCAGTTGTCTAGCCACAATTTGGCCCTTGTCAAAGTTGCTCAGATCCTTACGCCTGCCCAATTTTCCTGCTTTCAACACATCAGCTTCAAGAACTGACTGATCACTTGCCTAATATACGTATATTGGCATCATTGACAGGTGCCACTGTAACGAGAGAAGGTTGCCTAACAGAACATGTTCATAGAACACTCAGTGCACCTGCATAAAGCATGAATAGAACATTCATAAGCAAGTACACCTCAACATCCTAACATACATTAACAGCTTTTTTTACATGATAATAGGATAATCATATAATGTTATTAATGTTGATAAAGCTGCTTAGGTATGTTCGGATGTTATGGCATACTGACATGCTGCTTATAAATATTACGAAGAATACCTTTTGAGGCTACAGTGAATGTCCTACAAATGCATTATAAAGGCATTATGGTGCAATTAAAGGTATTAAGGTGCAGTTAATGTACAATGTTACCCAATGTTATTCACTTCACATGTCGGTGGCTTTAATGTTATGGCTGATCAGTGACAGTAGCCGTGTTTTGTGAACATTTACTGTATCAGTATTAAAATATACTGAAATTCTCCATGCCATATTCTGAAGGATCATAAATTTTAAATTTACTTTTTTATGGTGTGTCATGAGGACACTCACAGTTTTTTTTTTTTGATCTTCGTTAAGGATTACATTAATTGCACTTTTTATCCAGCTAGGTAAAGTAATTTGTAAAAACCTTTGCTATATTTGACAGTCTAAGAAATTTATTTTGTCGACATAAGGTGCTTTTTAGCCAAATGTTATCTTATGTCGTCACAAAAATCAGAATACTGTAAGATCTCAATAAGATTTGCCTTTCCAACTTCTAGTCCAATGATATTGATGCAGTTATAAAATTAAAAGCAGTTCTCGGTATGCTTTAACCCAATTTATGCTTGGGAATGGAATATGGCGACTATGAAGAATAAATCAAAGCTTATTCCCTGTCTTCACATTTTTCCTGATGTGAGATAACGGGTACATTCCTGGTAGTTCATCCTAATGACTCAGTTGTATTAAGCTTTGGTTAAACTGATTAGTTCTATTTGTGAAAATACTTATAGGCACACCTCCTGATTAACGTCAAGGCTTATTTGGTGCATCAGTGATGCCATACACAGAACTTGTGACTTTAGCGAGCCGCCGGACGTTTGACACTTTGGCTCTGCAGATAATATGGGCTGATACCCGTCACTGGCGAGAAGACACTGACGTTAGATGGGTAATACTGCCATCCCTCAACATGATTGGCAGCCGTGATGTCAATCCTGCCTGTGTCGCCGGCTGGCACATTAGCTTGTGAATCTGTGGCTTGAATCTGTTTCAGGCAAGCCCTGAATGTGGCAGAGGAACAACAGCAAAGACCACATTTAATGCTTAAATCAAATGTCTTAATGTTTAATGTGTAACTATCAAGACGGAGCATTAAGCTGTTAATGTACGTCAAAGAAATAGTCTTAACAATTTTGGCAGCATTAGTTTTAGAAAAGGTTACATAGGATGTTAAAACAGTCATTTTTGGATATATCTGTAGTGTTCTTCAATATTAATTCTTAGCCAAGTATCCATCCATTATCCAATCCCTTATTCCATTCAGGGTCACGGGGGGAGGGAGAATGGGGGCTGAAACATGGAGCCTATTTCAGTGACAAAGCTTAAATCCTTCAAGTCAAATCCTTGACAGTTCTCACTAAGAAGCTGAGCACTCACTCTGGATGACATTAGTTAGGTGGGTCACTTGTAACCCTGATCCATCTTATAATGTTATTAAATTAATATTTTTGAGTACTGAGTACTCAGTCTGAGTACTGAGTGCACGCTACATACAATCTGAGTACTGAGTGCCTGCTGAGAAACTGAGTACACACTACATACAGTCTGAGTACTGAGTGCACGCTACATACAATCTGAGTACTGAGTGCATGCTACATATAGTCTGAGTACTGAGTGCCTGCTGAGAAACTGAGTACAC
>JAODKL010000041.1:7711402-7741550 GCA_026780765.1 Petrocephalus schoutedeni
GCACACGAGAAACTGAGTACACGCTGGGTCGTTTGAGCAAATTCTGATCAGACAGGTTCCTTTTCTGCATCTGATCTAAGAAATCCCCTTGATTGAATCTGTTTAACTCCTTATTGAGTGCTTTGTGGTATGATGAAAACTGGGAGATTTCTAAGACCTCTAAAAGAGAGATTCCATTGTTTAAAATGTTTTTGTTTTGTTTTATAGTGTTAGACTAATTGCAAGAAAGTCATTTAAACCCCATCCCACAGCATTTTATAAATCTATATATAAATTCAGTATTTATTTAGTAATTTTATGTAGAACGTGGGATTTTTTTAACATAAAATTCTTTACTTTTCTCAGATATTCACCTCTCATTCCTCTGAGGATTATCTACTCCAGCATGAATATTCATTGACTCAGTCTTGAGTGACAGTCGCTATGAAACGTATTACACTCATATTTTGCAGCACAAAGCAGTACATTTACATTCACATTTATTTATCCGGCCGACAAAGTGACATACAAGTGAGGCACATAATGCATCATGAGCAGTACTGGTTCTACAGAGATAAACAAGATGTTTCCGAGAAACACGCTTAAAAAATGTTTGCAGTTTCTTTGTGGAGTGTCTGTTGGGGCCTCTGATTATCTTAAAGAACATGCAATAACCCCTGATGATGTAAGCGGAGCCATTAACCTGTCATACAGTATTCTGCAATTTACCAGCTGTTCTACTAAACCACTTACCCAAAAAAGTACTAAAATGTATCAATTTCTGCTGATTTGTTTGCACTGCAAAATAACTGGAGTAGCTACAAAAAAAGTGTAGAAAAATTGACCAAAAAGTAAGTATAATTTTAGCATGTTTGACTGTGTTTGTTCTGATTCAGATGGCTTTGAGGGCCGTACAGAGGTTATTGGCAGTTCAGTACTTTCTGCTTTCTGAATAATAGTAGATGCCTTTAACTGCCAGCTTTGTTTTATGGCCTGAAACTGTGACACTGGTAATTGCAGATTGGTGTGGTTTGGACTGCTGGATGAATATGCATCTTTTGATGTCTTTTTCACATAGTGACCCGTGGATTCACAGATGTCAGCAATCATACAGAAATTACATGGAGCCAAATACACACCCGAAACGAAAGTGACCTGCAATCTAACTGCGGTGGTCACAGCAAAATATATCTATCTGCTGTTTGTGCCTCCTCCTGTATGCTCAAGGTACTACAGGGCCCTTTTTAAAAATCACTGGTGCTTCAAGCAACAGCTTCTTAAATACATCCTCGTGTGCAGTTTGGCCTTATTGTTAAGCATTGTTTTCTAGACAGTCATGTTTGCATTCTTTAAACCCTCCAAAACATAATATTTAGAGTATAGAATATGGGAACGTTATAAGTATAACAGAACTAAGTTGATTTTGAGTCAAGTCAGCTGTTTAAAATAACTGGACTAACTTTCTACCATGATACGTTACACAAGAGCAAAAACAATAAATAAATAAATCAGCTTTATTTTTAAGCAGCAAATCTACAACACACATTCGCTGCTGTTAATATTAAGGTGACCTGTGTGTACCATGCATGGTGATGCAGCTCTGGGTTTCTTTGTAAATAGCCCACGACGGTCTTGGTGTGTATGCGTGTGTGTGCAGAGCGTATGTGTGTGTATGCGTGTGTGTGCAGCGCGTATGTGTGTGTGTGTATGCGTGTGTGTGCAGAGCGTATGTGTGTGTGTGTGTGTTTGCGTGTGTGTGCAGCGCGTGTGTGTGTATGCAGCGCGTATGTGTGTGTTTGTGTGCCGGCGCGACATCAAGGGTAGATGCGTTTCATAAAAAAAAAGAAAACTCAAACTGCTGCTTTTATGTGGAAGAAGAGACCGAAGAGCCGAGCGATTTGTCAGAGGTAATACTGGCTGCACACAGTCCATTAACAGGTATACGAAACTGACGTGAAATATTTTTCTCTCTGCTAGATTACAGTTGTGTGTCATTTCGCCGTTTGTTATTTTTACGATGCCATGTAGCAACATCAGATAATGCAGGCATGCCCATTGTTCTTGCTTCCTTTCATTTCTCAGCTTTTACTGTCGTCTCCCACACACCCCCACTGCTGTGAACTTGTGAGTGTTAAATTGCGTGGGTGCCTTTATCAACAGACGAACGGCCGCGCGTTTGCATTTCACGTTAACGCTCATTCTACGGTTACTACTTATGGACTTTTGAGAGAGAATCATTTTAACTTTAACTTTAAATATATTTAAATATGAACGTTTACATCTAATACATCTAAACTTTTCGTTTGAAGCTTTTTAGCATGTTTTGTAATAGCACTGAGAAAATAGTTATTAATAGAACGCGTGTCAGCTAATCATAAATGCATATAAAATGCTGTAAAAATGTGCTTATGTCGCATTTTTCTAACCGTGATTGCAAAGATTCCCCCCCCCCACACACACACACACACTCCGGCCGACACCGCTTCCAGCCTTATAAACTGCGGACTGTGCAGGCTGCTATCAGCTCCATCCCTGACCGCAAGCTGTCTGATATTGAGTGGTGCTCTGCGCTTTCCCGATACGCCCGCGACTGCTGTCACCTGCCCGGGGCCCGGGAGCCAAGGTGCCAATGGTAATTACAGGAACAAGGTCGTCCCTGGAGGAAGGGCTCTGGCAGCGGCACTGAGCTGCAGGATGCGCCGCGGTCTGGGCCACCGGAGAGGTCCTGATTGGACGAGCGGGGAGCAGACAGGGGGCAGGGTGCGCGCGGGGGGGGGAATCGCCGCGCGGCACGACCAGCACTGACACAAAGACAACTGCGGGGTATGGCCCGAGGAAGCAAAGCTGCTGTCGGCTCCGTTTTAAGCTCCTGATCTTGTTATTTGCAATGCGTTTTCTTAAAGCACACACCCCCAGGTACCATCACTAGCAGGACGAAGTCTACCTGTGAACCCCCAGAATGCAGTAATTCGTGGCGTAGGGTGTCAATAATTGCTTTTGTTTTTAATGATAGTATAGATTTAAATTAATTTACTTACATTATTTACATTATTATTATTATTGCAGAAATTACTGGTTAAATATTTTAAAAATGCACAACAATCAAATCACAATGAGAGACACAAGTAGCCTAGGAGTAAGAGCAGGCACTACAGAAATAAAATTGAATAGATCCCTTATTGCCCAAAGCAGGCGAGTTTCTGTAGAGCTGGTTATCGCCTGGCTGGGTTTTTGGTTATTGCTTGTGATAGCAGTGTGTTGCGGGTGCTAAGCCACCTCTCTCTGGCGACTTAACAGAACTCAAAGTATTGTTTTTCTGTGCTTCTATAAACCGAACGGGGAGTAGGAGAAGCCATTGGCAAAGGTGAACATTTCTCTTGCTGGAGCCAAGCTGTCTTTTAACAATATTATCGCCAAGCAGTTTCCAGCAATGCTGTACATATGTATCTTTAATGGCACCACAACTGATATGGTAGCCCCCGGAGGAGGGCGGCCTTCAAAGCGAAATCTCAGCAGAGTACCCCTGAGGGGCTTCTCACAATTTCTCGCAGTTTGCTTTTATTACCATGTGGCTGATTTGCACCAAGCTGCATACTTCGAAACAGTAAACTATTTACAAGGGTTAGGGAAACAAATAAACAAACATCTGGAATCATTCAGAGCACGGAATTAAAATGTGAGCTTTTTGCCAAAAAGGAAAAAAAATCATGAAAAATGGCCTGTCAGGCTGCCTTGCTGCAGCCAGATGACAAAGCTGTGGGGGCCAAGCATTGACTTTTAGTGCACAGTGGAATTTGCTGATATTTACACCTGCTGCTACTTTCCGTGGTTCCATTAATATACATCTGGAGCTCTCTTGTTCACTTTGCAAACTTGGGGTTGCTGCAGTGTTTGCATTATCGACTGATAACTTTCATGAAAAAGAGCCAGAGCCTTAGGCCTATCAAGGAAATACACCTATCTTATATACCTATATTGTAATGTCAAGTGAAAATATAAGCCTTACATCTATTAGCTGATATATTAGTGAATAGAAACAACCTGGCAGAATGTGGCATGCAAAGGTAATTCAATATAAAGCTGCATTAGTGAATTTTGACTTTTAAATTTCATTATGCGTATTTAAATTCAGAAAGTTTTTTCTTTTCTGTTACTACTACTTCCTTGCTCCAGGAATTGTATGTTTATTCATTTTAAAAAAAAATCATCTGATAAAACTAACCTAATATTCTCTGATGGCAAGTTTGTAAATGTATTTTTGTAATGAAATTTTAAAAAGTGAGGGTTAATTCTGGGATTTAAAAAGCATAGATTTTTACCCTTTTATCTAAACTGTCTGTACAAATGTCTTCCAGAATGTCATTCACAGACAGAGTCAAAGCTTGCAGACGATCCAGATACATTTATGGTGGGGATCGGAAAAAATTCCAGGCCCAGCTCATTTTTGTGTGTTTATGTTTCTCAGAAGCTATTCCTACAGGGGAAGAAGAAGAATTCACCCTCGGCTCTTTTCTCCTCACTGAACCTTTTGCTGATTTTGCTTGGTTTATGCAAAACGCAACACAAATAAACCATGAAATCGGCGGCTGAAAGGGACTGCGGGTCCAGTGTGACCATATCAGCTACAGGGGAAATTAATGATATATGTGATGCACTTAAAGTGTACCTTCTTGAATATGGGCTCCTTATTTCACTGAGGATATGTTGGAAGAATGATTTATAACCAGATATTCTTTGTTCTACCTTAACAATATCGTCTGTATGTATTTTGCATTTGATGCTTTCCAGATGTTTGCCTACCTATAAGGAGATATTTTCATCATATTTTCTGCTTCCTTAACAACACACTATGAAACACTTATAGTTGTTAGGCACATGATGTTTAGGCCTGTACGGATTTATCGTTGTGGATATCGGTGATAGTTTTTGGTTCGCCTAGAGATTGTCTGCGGAGCTTTGTGTGGATTGGTATTTTGTTTCACACCCCTGCTCAGCTCCACTGCACCTTCACACCTGCCCACTTTTGCTGGAGTGACAGTGTGCCAAACAGTGGCTCAGAATTACTACTCTCTCACTCTACCAAATGGCAAGAGTGCTGTACCTTTGACACTGAAATAAAGTGCAAGAAAATCAGGGGAAAGCAGGGAGTGACTTTCAAATATATAAATACCTTTGATTTACAACAGACCGTCGCAGTGGTGAGTGCTGAGCCCTGACCCCAAACTAAGCATCTTTGAGATTAATTGGAGTGTCCAATTAGGGCAAAGCTAAGACAGTCCTCTTAATACACAGAGGCATTCGTTAAGACCAAAAGTGGGCCAACATACTATTAAATAGAGGTAAGTTCTTGATAAGCTTTTTTGTTTCAATAGTGAAGATTTAACTAGACTAGCTAACAGATGTTTTAAATAATCAATAATTGCTATTGTGTGTTAGATATTTTTGTGTGGGAAAGGTATGTTTCCTTATTGTTGTTTGCGGAAGCCAAATAATGCCTATTCTCACTGGGATATCCAGGAGAATGTTTCCAGGAATGTTTTGGCCCAAGGACATGGATATCCATTGAGCTGAATATGGAGATTAATGAGGAGAGAGAGCAGCTGTTTCTCACAGTGCATCTAAGCACAGGAATGTGCATTTCCTCACACAAGGGGTCAAAAATGTGACCCTTCATGAAGAGAAACAGCAGTAAGGACACTGGAAAGTTATGTCGATTTGTCTGAGAGAGAGACAGATTGTAATTAAATTAGCTTAATTTCTTACACTATTTAAATAGCTAAAAATTCAGTTTCATGACTTAACTGCTAAAACATTAAGGTTCTTGGATGGAATACAGTGTTCTAAAAATTATGGGTATTCCTTGAAAATTAGGAATATCTTAAACCACTGTCTTCCTTAACTATGTGTAGCAGCATTGAAAATTCCGTGAAACAAGCTGAAGGTAACAAAAAGAAAAAGAAAAAACACAGAATTGTCAAGTATTTCAGCTGAAATATTATTCAAAATGCCCCTCTTATGAGTTATCATACGTGTATGCTTTTTTGGGTAATGCATGCCACCAAAGCAGACTAAATCAAAATTAAATGCAAAGAGGAAAGTGACAGAAAGCCTTCTCACAAAAGCACTTAAAGTAATGTCATTTAATGTAAATGGAACGCATAATTAAAAAAATATACACCAAATCAGCTAAAAAAAGTAATCAGTTTCCTTTCAAATAGTCATGATGCAAGTGAATTTTGCTTTGCCCATTAAAGTAAATGAAACAAATGCATTCAGGCAATGGAGAATGAATTAAGTTTGTCTAGCGGTTCCAACCAATTTTAGGGTCAGGAACATACTGACAATTTTTGGAACTTGTTTGATTCCTGGGACTTGGAGCCGGAAAGTCAGAAAATATATCCTACAAATGCATACCCCATGCTCATGTTGTAACCTATGAAAATGATTGCTAATGGAGTGGAACTATAATTCATGGACAAGTAAAATTTGTTGCTTCAGTTTTGTTAAGCTTAGATGCTGTCTAGTGTTTCCAGTATCTTTCTAGTTGTGCCAAGACCTCATGCAGGTCTGCACAATTTATTTATTTTATTTTTTTTAAGAGTCTAAGGCACTTATGGTTGAGATTTATTATGGGTCAGGCAGACAGATGGTTTTGGTATCTTTTACAGTGGTCTCAATGTTAGGTCTTCAGAGGATCCACTGTCTGCCTGGTTAGAAACAAATGGCTGACTCTTGTCTGAGATTTATTTCTCAAGCCCTTAAAATGCCGTCATTTTAATTTCCTGGCAGATGTTAAGCAACATGTAATCCTGATGCAAGAAAAAAAAAAGAACCACAAATAATTACAGATGATTGCATTATAATTTTAACGTGGCTTGCCTGTTGGAAATGTTTTACATACAGCTCAGTGGTCATCAGGTATTAAGGACATAATATCCAAAATTTTATGCATCTACTGCAAAGAGGAAAACTGGTAAATTAGAAGAGATTCATATGACCTTTCTGTACGTCCTTTCTGTTATGCCCTGTTGTCCACATGCTGGTTTGCAAGGAGGTGCTTAGTGCAAAATTTAGTATATTGCGTTTGGCTTGGAGGTTTCCAAGGGTATCACACTTGGCCCCTGGGCAAGGTCGTTAATCCCCGATTAAGAGATCATAAACTAGGAAATGGAAATGTGGGGCCGAGGTGCAATTCTTTGAAAAGTAGATGCAAGACCACAAGTTTCTTGGGTCTGCTTATGCTGTCAGAATAAAGGGTTCCCATTGCCAACTGTTTGATATCAAGATTAACTTATGACCGCATTGGCCAAAGCCTTGGATCAACAGTCCAACAGCAGTTTGTTGGATCTGAGTGCTTAGTATAATGGGAAACAGATCGTTCATCAGGTGCATAAAGAATGGCACAATTTTTTTGCACTTAACACATTAACAACAGGGCAGATGAACCCCTCAGCTGTACCAGTCATACAAAATATATTTTTTGTAGGCGTGTTTCATATCTTAGTAGATTTTATGGCACGTTTTGAAGGTCAAGTAAGACTAACAGCTAAATAAATAGTATGCATGTGTATGTTTATGTAAGGATTGTTAGTCACTTTTGTTAGAATATCGCACTTGTACCCATTATCCATATAACAAGCAACAACAAAACTTTGTTGCCATCAGATGTGCCATCAAAGCTTTCTGTAAACACCATGTTCCATAAAAGGACACCTGCCTCTCATGTCTCTCAACAACACCATCTATGTCTCATGCCCACATTAATTGATTTTTAAAGCCACAGCCATCTTTCTGAGGATATCAGCAACCATGCACAGCTACTTTGTGAATATGACTATGCATCTTACTGTATTTAAAGTGATAAAAAATACATTTTAATATTTAATACTCTTAATTTATAAATTTGCCAGTTTACCAGTTAAAAGTGGTAGTTGTGTGAATACAATAAATTAATCTTAAGGACAAGTGTGTGTTAGGATTTTAAAAAGAATGGCTGTACATGGTATTAAAATAATCAACAAAAACATCAATACTTTGCAATTTTGCAATAAATGTTGAAATCTTTCTGTCTAAGAAAGCATCAGAATCATAGACAATACTGAAACTGGCTTTTATTTAAGGTTCATATTAGGTGCAATCTACACATGGCACCTAAGGTGGCTTGTACATCAGAAACATACCACTGTGATATTAATCACTACACATATTATGAGTGCTTAACTGCCTTAGATGAAAGGTGTGTTAAATGCATTAAAGCGATGTGACTGTGCACATTTGCCAGATTCATAAATGGTGGTATCAATCAAGTCAGGATAAATGAGATGCCATTTTCTATGAGTCAGATTTTATTTATTATAGTGCATTTTCACAAGCAAGCTGTCGGCGAAGCAACTTCGTGGTTAAATTTATGGAGGAGGACTGAAACTAGAATCAACAAAGAACACTGGTTCCAATGTGTTTGATAAAACACCTGGCAGACATTTTCGTATTTAATTTCGGTAACACTACCTGTGAACGACAAATGCTATAAGTCATGTAGCATGTAGCTTTTAGCAAGCGCGTCATATTATTAATTTAACATATGTATTGGAATAAATGTTTTATCATGGTTTGTAGCAACTGTTTCAATTTATTAATACAGTATATGACCCATCTGTGTATTTTCCTTGAGCTTATCCAGTCGTGGGTCACAGGTAGCTAGGATCCAAGCCCAGGATACTCAAAGGCATCACGTAAGGAATATTCTATCAATCTAATGTAAAACATCATCTGGCTTCAAAGCAGTTAAGCTATTTGACTGAAGCAGCCCCATCCAATTGGCCTCTGTTTTTACACTCTGCGCACTCTGGTCGCACTGTTGGTGCAGCGTGGAGAGAGTTTGCGCCAGGCTGGGACACATTTCCCGTATTCTGGCAGCTCACATGCGGCTGACATGGACATGTGCACCAGTAAGTGTCAGATTCCCAGCTTTAGCGTCAGTAGCAAGTCATTTTGCTAAATAGAATTTGTGGTTAGGTCCATAGGAGGCACAGTACATCCATCCATCCATTTTCTGTACCAAGTGACCATTTATGGAAGGCATATTTTAGGACTCATTTGTTCCTTGGTGTAAAAAAATGTTCAATATTTTCTCGAAGTAGTTTTGAATTATCATAGTATAATAATAGTAATTAGTATAGTTGCAGTAATTACCCTTCAGCTCTATATGTATTCTTGTCCAGAACAATGCACTCCGTCTGTTTCTATTATTTTCACATTATAAGTATACATTTACAATGTACATTTTGTTTTTAATTCTTTGACAATTACAGTAGTACTAGAAATAAATACAATGGCACATAATGTATGGTATTTATTTAGGGTTAAAGTTTCTTGGGGGAATAAACAGAACAAATGACTCCCTACTCAAGAGTTGTGAGCCCTGCCTTTTTTATTTTCCAAAAAACAATTCTCAAGTCCACAGTTGTATAAAAAGACAGTCTTGACGCATCAGCACCACCCTTTATTTTGTCTCGGATATGACACGGCCACAAGGGTGAGACCTACCCTTAAAACTGCACAAGCAGGACTTGGGACACTATCAGGGACCAGTCAGATATACAGGCACAGCTGGATGTGTGAATAAACCACAAGATGGGTGTGAACCACCGAGTACTTCTGCAATATTCGTAAGTGGTGAAGCTAAAATAATGCTTTATGTTACTGAATCATTTTTATTGTAGTTACTGTAATACTGCAATCTCAGTTGACCATCCAATGCACATTTAACACTAATGAGCATAACAAGATAATGCTCATATATGTAAAATATACTTCTTTAAACATCTTTGATGTTTTTTTAGTTACAATATGGTGTAACTATATAAATATGGTGTGTGAAATCTGTATCCAGCTTATTACACTTATATACAATTATAATGTTTGTTATTATCATATAATGTTTGTTATTCGTGTATATTAAGGCTGTTAAAATATGTTATGATGTAAAGGTATGCTTACATGCTGCTTATGAATGTTCTATGAATGCAGTATGAAGGTCCACTGAATATTCTATGAATGCATTATGAAGGTGCAGTTAATGTAAAGCATTAACCAAGTAAATGTGCCCTAAATTCATGACACATAACCACAGAAACATAACTCAACCAAGCGTAGCATTAAAATGGCAAATGGTGGAAAGATATGGAATTTTATTTTGCTACTGAGGACGGAAGGCTGAAGACAAAGCCATTATGTATCTCATGGGACAAAGACTCTCACTATTTGACGCCATTAAGCTTATGCAAACTGATGACCCCTGGGAGCTGATGAACCCTGTCCCAGTTCCAGCTCTGGAGAGCAACCATTAGGTGCAGAGTTGAGATTATCGTGCAATTGGTGTATCTGGGGGAATTACGGCCGGATAAAATAAGGCATTCTGATGAAAATGAATGGAACACAGATGTCCTGCGCATTTTGTTTTGCTTTCAGTCCAAAAGTAAATGAAGGAAAGTCTGTTTGTGCACGGTGACCCGGCCGTGCTGTTATCGGCCAGGCCCAGGACCGCGCTCAGCATTAGGGCATCGCTGACTACAATGCATTTATCTTTAATGTCTGTCCAATGTTCTTCGAAGAACATTAAACAGAATTACACCAGGTAGGGCCGTAAAATTATAATTCCGCCGCTGCAAATCTGGCCTTTCATCAAAAGACAAAATGGGTGCCATGGCAATGCACTGTAAGTTTTTTTTTGTTGTCGTTTTTAATAATGCTATTAACAACATACTGTATGCCAGATCCAATGATGCTATGATAACCTTGGGGGAAGAGATGGGAGAATGAGTCAGGACACCCGGATGGGATCACTAGCTAAATCTGACATTTAAGTGGTTCAAGTCACTGCACAGAGAAAATGGAGATCTGGTGAACTTAAAATTTTATCGGATGCTATTTATTTATTTATTTATTTATTCATTTTCTGTAGTTTCCGAGGAACAAATATAGAACGTTAAACTGAGAAACACAGACGCTAAATGTGTCTGTTTGCATTTACATGGTCTAAGGGTGCTGAAAGATGACACCATGCTAATTGTGAACAGATGCATATTCTTTCCGCGCCCCTAAAATGCTCCTCGTTGATATTTGCTAGCTTCACATCTCCTTCTCCCTCCTCCACACCTCTGCCGGAACTTAGTCACGCAGCCAAGCACATAATATGCTCTGAGCTCTGTATCATGTACAATTATAATTAGCTTTGTCAGGTCTGAGCCCTACAACCCTCATGCAGATAATATGATAATATGTCTTCATAACCAAGTGACCTTACATGCACAATATTTCTCCCCTTATGAAGATTGGGTGTCAATAAAATAATTGAGTCTCAGAGGCTGTGGCAAGGGAAGATTTAGATGATTGGACACTCAGGGCAGTGATGTATGACTGTTATTATTCTACCTGTCAAGGATGTGCACACAGCGGTGGATGGTCAGGCAATGCTGTGTTTTATGAGGAACGTCTCATTGTTAATCAGCCTTTCATTCCCCTCCAGCTGCGTGTCGAAGGGACACTTTTTATTAATACTGTATGGATTTAAAAAAAAATGCGGGAGATGAAGTAAAGCGATCCATTTGGGGCTGTGGTAGATGCCAAAATTCAAGGATCACCTCGGCCGTACTTCTCCTCCGGTCTGCCAGTGGCATGCTGCCATTCGTTTTAATTTCCCCAGACTTCACTCACTGCGCTGTGTAATCTGTCGTCCCAGGTTTCAATCAAAGTACTTTTCCCTGACGTCTTCCGCCATGCAACAACGGTGATTAGTATACTAATGAAATTGTTGACAAAAATTCTAGTAGCTAAGCTAGCTAAGCGTTATTTGTTTTGTCGATAAAGTAACGGCAGATCTACTATAAAGCTTTTTCCGAGCTCGTTCATTCAAATTCCTGTGTCTCTTTCGCTCATTTATTGCAAGGGCCCAAGAATTTCACCATAACAGGCTGTGTTTACCTGTGTTTCCTGAGACCGGGAACAGCAGTTAGTTGTAAAATCAGTTTGCTGCAGCGGTTGTCCACAAGCCACTGATCTTAACTGAGGAGAACAAATACATGGGAATAAAAGCTGATGGTGTCATAGCAGAGCAGGTTGGCCCAATGGCTTTAGAGGTCCACATTTTCAATAAGATACCCAGATTCTAGAGCAACAACTGGGCTAGTGGCCTATCAGTATCACTTACATGCAGAATTTATAGCTGAGAATGGGTTTGACCAATAGATATGAAGCCCCTATGACACTCATTATATTAAGCTAAGGAATATGAAAAATATAATAAACAGCAAAATGGTAAACTTGGGACATACCAATAGCACTGAAGATTGTTTGTATTTATTTATTTATATTAAGCTTATAATAAAAAAATAACCTTTTCATGCTTTATTGTACCAGTGATTTAAGATAGTATGCTCATTGGCAGATTAAGACAACACAGGCTCCTGGACACAAACCTTTCGAGACCCTACTAGGTAATTTAAAACCATTGTAGTATCTAAGACAGACCTGGACCTTATTAAATGACTAGCACTGCGATAGTTATGCAATGACTTAAGGTAAAAATGGCCACGGACTGCCTTCTCAAGGTGAGGAACATCGCTCGGGGCCCCCAAAAGGTCTGGGGCCCAAGCCGTAAAACTCTCATGAATATGCTAATCACCATTGTAATCATGAATTATAATATACCCTGAATATGCAGCTTTGTCCTGTTTTTCTTAACTGTACATCCAGTACAAGCACATCCTGGATGGGATGACAGTCTGTTGCAGGGCCAAACACTGACATACTATAATTTAGCTATGCCAGTGGCTTGAGTAGCTGGGAGAATCCCACACTGACACAGGATGAACAATCAGACTCCCCCCCCACACATAGACAGGAGACCAAAGCCGTTTATTTATTTGTTTGTTTGTTTATTTTTTACAGCCAGGTTGCTTTTGATATACCGGTCCAGGCCGATGTGGCGCCCTAGATGAGCATCACCACCAGTGCCCCCCGTCCGATGCAAAGTGATTGGCTGGCAAGTCACTGGTGCCCTAGGCAGGCACGCAGATGTCACCTGTAGGATTGGCCACCCCTGAATGAGAATATACTTTTTAGTTTAGATTTAGCGTGTTAGACAACGTTTTTAATAAAAGTGTCCTTTTAGAATTTTTTATGGAGGGGGGCAATGTTTATAAGCTGATTTCAGGTTTAAAATATTAATTTAAAATATTAATATTTATTCATATTAAACATTATAATATTATATTAAACATTAATTTAAAATATCTTTGGAAATTAAAAGTTACAGAAATGACTGGTGTAGATAATTGATCACTGTATTACAGCTGTATTGTTTACTTTGCCCTTCTGCGGGCCATGATTTTTGACTAAAGTAGAGTTTGTTTAGAGATTCATTGAAAGTATAATTGAAATATGTGATGGGAAGGTCATGTGATCATGTACTTGGATTTAGTTCCAAACCTGCATGTCTAAAGTAGCCCTTACAAACTTCTCTTCCTCATGGACACCTACCAAAGCGTATCGGCCCATCTGGCAGTGTTATTTTCCGAAATGCAACACAACTGAACTGGTAGCAAGTTAGACACCAAATCACCCCATGTAACAATACTTTATTTTTGCACTGCTATATCAGGCTATGGGTGCATCTATGCTTGTGTGACTGACACAGCTTGTAGATATCATCTGATGTCCCTCAAATTAATTATTAATTAGGTGTAATTATTCCCACATTCATAATCAGACTGTATAACTGGAAGAGGCCGATTGTTTAAGAGATTAGAATTATTAATTTTTGCGATGAATGCCGTTTTAAAATTCTGTGGCTGCATGGTAGCGAATCTTCTCTGGTGCTTTACAAAGTGTCAAAAAAAGCTATTTGAAATGGGATACCACAATATGTCATATATTTTAAGCTACCATAAGCAAAACACACAATCAGGCAGTGAGATCCAGCAAAATAAGACGGCAAACCTAAGCTCTGACAAGGAATGCTGCAGGTTAAAGCTGAAAAAAAGAGAAACTAATGGCAAAGCTTATCTTACTATGTCCTTTCAGATTAAGTGGGAAGATTGATGTCTTCCAGTCAAATGATGCACTCATCTGAGTGATCTCACACTTCTATCATTGTGACACCAGGCTCCTAGCTAACAGTTATTGGTGTTGATGGGCATACTCCGCATGGTGAGCCAAGCGCAGTTGTTTTCATCCCTTGTTCTTTTCCTTCCACCCCCTTTCCCTGTTTTCTGTCACAGTGTCATGTCGAATCACCGTTTGGGAGCAGAAACCGGACCCTCGGGTACTAAGGTATCAGGCTTGAGGAGCCACAAGGAAATGAATATAATAATAGGGGCCAGAGAATTGCACAGAGCACTTATCAGGGTAGGTAATAAGTGTTGTTGGGAGGTTTATGGCAGGGAGGAAGCCAGGCAGGCATCCCGCAGTTAGGCAGGTACACGTTGGCCTGTCTGGGGGTATGGTTACAGGCAGGATTGGCAGATTAGTATTGATATCTGTCACTTCTGGACCTGTCAAGCTGCTTATCTGAGAAGGTGTTAAGGACAGAGGGTAATTGCCGATGTGCTCGAATCAAGCGCGCCCTTTGTTAGCTTCGACTTAGCCCACTGTCTCAGGCCTTTGCGTGGAGTTCAACGGATTGGATAAGTAGAGTCTTTTTTTATGTGACAGTAATTTAAACCTGTTAATGCCCCCCCCCCGTTTGGTGCAAATCCCGTTCGCTTTTTATCCGGCTGGTGTTTTTGTGGGAGATAATAATTGGCCAATAAATATGTATTATAAAGATACTCTTTGCTCTGAAGACATACCGATATCTTACATTGTGTATCATATGTGCTGTTTGTAGTGGTTCAAATAGGAATTTGTGCTATAAATGCTAATATCTTGTATACAAATATGGCACTAACATATTTTTTAATTAACTTAATAACACTACTCCCCCACTCTCCCAGTTTGAAGGCTTCTTATTGACTGCTATATTTTGCCCCTTAAATTGAATAAGTATTATTTTGAAAACTTGGTTTGCTATTTCTGGGCTGTTTGTTTGACACAGTCACTATGTTCATCTACAACATCATGACACCAGTATCATGTGCTGTTAATTGGTGCAAAAATGCACGTGACATGCTAATGAATGCAAAGTGCTGTCCACCTAGTGTGTCATTAGACACAACATGCTGTTCAAGCGTCAAGCACCTTTTCTGAGTGTTTTTTTATTTTTTATTTATTCTTTACTACAAGTGTCTTTTATTGGTTTTTGAAAATTTGCATACTTTATAGAAACGCTTCAAGATAAATTCAATTAAATGTCAATGAGAGCTGTTGTCAGTTAACATTGCTTCTTTTACAGTTAAAAATGTGAATTCTTTGTATGTGGATATAAGTGTTTTATGTGATGTATTCCAAAGTTTCTGAATTAATTTCACAGGTTATCATTTTTCAGCCAGCGTAAGTTAATGTATCACTGTTTCTCATTGGAATCTCCTATTCAGTTGGCTGGCCAGTCAAAATGCACAATCAGCTTTGCATCTAATTTACTTTTAATAAATTGTCTCATAATGTGCCCCATTTCCATAATGGCTTTATATTCAAACCAAAATCATTTCACCAAAGCACAGTTAAGTTTTCATTTATATCCAATTATCCAAAGTGTAATACTGCCTTACTGGCATACTACAGTTTCTATGTTTAGTGGAAAGATTATTAATGAATTTTGGCTTGCTTTACATCATAGCATTGCTTTATCTTTGATTTCAAAGTCAAGTCACTGTAATCGAGGATGAAGTACTTATTTTATTCAGTTTTGTACCAAGGCTTCTACTGTTTAAATCTTTGATGAAGATCTAAGCATCTCAGGGAAACTTCAAGATAAAGTCAATTAACTACACCATGAACCCTGCAATTTCCACATTTTTAAGAGATGAAGAACTTAACTGAACTGTTCATTTTAATAAGAAATATGCATAATGAGTAATGAAATCTATTAGCCCTAACCTAATTGTTACTCACTTATAATTTTTGTGTCGAGGGAAATTTTATTCTTACGTCAGACTGGGAAAAAGGCCTGTTATGTTTTGTCTCACCATTTGTTTGGTTAATTGATGTAACTGGATTACTTGTTTATTGCTATTTGAATTTTGGGCCATTTCCTTTTCCTTGTGATTATTGTAGCAGTTTGAAAATCATTCACTGTGGTCTTTAATTAAGATGTATGTATGATTATATCATATCTTGAAAACACATCTATAATGCCTAAATATTTTGTTTAAACAAAATTTACTCTGAGTAACAGCAAAGCTGCTGCCTAACCCTAATTAATAATATTTATTTTGTTTTTTATTAATCACATAAATGCATGATGTATTATTGCTACTGTAAATCATTATAACAATTGTTATGTGAAACTGAAAAGTTACACGACTATGAAATATTTTATATGTTTATGAAAAGCAATTTTTGCAATTTGTTGGACGTTCTTTATTTTTGGTATGTAACGAAATAGCGTAGCTAGCATGCCGTTCAGTTTGCAACTATTGATTCCCATGGTGATGCTATTTCCCTAAAATGGATTTGCGCCATGCAGTTCAGAGGCAAACCAAATTCACTTCACTTGAATGGGGGCCGTATGTGGAGATGTAGCGATAACACTACACACCATGTATCCTACTTGGCCAAAAGTATGTGGACACCCCTAAGAAATATTGAGCTACACCCATTGCTAACAGGAGCATGAAGTGAATCACACAGTCATGCAGCTTCCATAGACAAATATTGGCAGTAGAATGGATCATACTTGAATATGGCACCATCGTGGGTTGCCACTGTTGCAACAAATCACCAGTTAGACCAGCCTCAGACTGTTACTTCTATTACTGTAATGTGGAAGCGTCTAGGATCAACCACAGCCATGTAGAGGTAGACAACGCAAGCTGACAGAGAGGGTCCGCGAAGAGCGGAAGCCCGTGGCACGTAAAGATCTCTGTGTCTCGGCAGAGACACCAGCTGCAGTCTTTCAGGCTGCCTCAGGAAGCACTGTCAGCGCAAGAACTGTCCATCGAGAGCTTTACAGACCGAGTTTTCATGGCCAAGCTACTCTACGCAACGCCAAGCGTCAGCTGAAGTGTTGTAAAGCGTGTCGCCATTGGACACAGTGGAAACGTGTTCTTGGGAGTGTTGTAAAGTGTGTCGCCATTGGACACAGTGGAAATGTGTTCTTGGGAGTGTTGGAAAGCGTGTCGCCATTGGACACAGTGGAAACGTGTTCTTGGGAGTGTTGTAAAGCGTGTCGCCATTGGACACAGTGGAAACGTGTTCTTGGGAGTGTTGAATCACACTTCACTATCTGACGGGTGAATTTAGGTTTGGATGGCTGGTGAACACTAGCTGCCCATGTGCACAGTGCCAAACGTAAAGTTTGGTGGAGGGGGCATAATGGTCTTCATGGTTTGGTCTAGGTCCCTTCCAGTGAAGGGTAATCATAATTTGTCAACATACAAAGACATTTTAGACAACTGGGTGCTTCCAAATTTTGGCATTAGTGTGTGTAAGGGCCTTTCCTGTTCCAGCATGCAAAGTGAGGCTCATAAATGGATGGTTTGGCACGGTTGGTGTGGAAGTACTTGACTGGCCTGCACAGAGCCCTGACCTCAATCCCACTGAATATCTTTGGGTTGATTTGAAATGCCAATTGCGAGACAGGCCTTCTTGCCTGACAGCAGTACTCAACTTTGCCAATGCTCTTGTGGCCGAATGGGCTCAAATTCCCACAACCGCATTCCAGAATCTAGTGGAAAGCCTTGCCATAGGAGTGGAGGCTGTTACAGCAGCAAACATGGGATCAACCCTGTATTAGTGCCCATGGTTTTGCAATGACATGTTCATATACAGGTAGATGTGATGGAGAGGTAGTGTATATCAGAGTGTATTTTGTTCTATGACACTGAAATGTCCTGTGTCAGAAGGGCTGAGATTCAGTCTTGTCTATATTTGTTCTCATCCATAAGCTTCTTAACAGGAATGTCTAGTGTTCTAGAAAGGACTCAGCACTCACTACTTTAAATAACATTTTAGACCTTGAATGCACCTTAAAAACATCAGGTGTCTCTCTTTAATTCCATATTTTACAGTCACTAAGATTTGATTAATTAATTGTCGTAATGCATGTGCATATTGACACCTATCGACTTGCTGATAGAATCCCATATTTCTGAAGGCAGCCAGTTTTAATTATGTTGGGTATTGCCTAGTAAAATTCAGTTTACTTTTCTTTCCTGTAGCTCTGCTTGTGAATAGTGATTATTAATAACCTTTCGATTTTTTCATTACTAAAACAGGTGCATCATTTTATGCATCCATGTTCATACATTTCCCCCAGCTGCCGTACACACTCAAGTCCTTTTGGGGAATTAAAATGAAATTGTTCAAATGAACAAGATCCGTGAGTCATATTATTGCCATGTCATATGTCGTGCGAGGACTTTCCACATTCTAACAAGTTCAAACATTTAATTTAACATTTAAAGTTGTTCTCTTTGTTTTCTTGTAGCTATTCTGGTTTCAGCCAAAACACGTTTCTTCCATAAAATGTATACGAATGTGTAGTTTCCTGCCAAACGACCTGCATCCTGCGTAGCCTGTACGCTGCCTTATGCCCTGTGCTTCTCAGGCTGCTGCAGGTGACTCTCCAGCTCTCACACTGGTTTGGCATGATTAACAGTAATTACACTGTGTCACCGGTTACTGACCTATTATCTTAGCTCAGCGTTTATTGAAGATCAGAGCACCTGCCTTGGCGTTATTGCGTTCACTTTGTAAATGCTCTAATTTTGTTAATATTTTCAGGGAAAATGTGTCTTTTTCATTCTTTGTGCTTAGAGGGGGAAGATTCAACAGTCAATTAAATTAGGAAATACAAAGATTTTGAAAATCCATCTATTAGGTAATAGTTTCCAGCCACTCTGTGTAACTCCCATTATATGCAATAAGAAAGAGGCACCAATAGGATTAAGGCCCCTTGACTGCCACTAGTGTGCTCAGCCTTAAATTACCATTCCCTTATCTCAATGCACCAGAGCTACTGTATGTCTTGTACTGACTCCCTCTAAATAGAATAAATGTCATTTAAATTAATTTAATCTTCCTTAAATTAGCTCCTTGCCGTGATCTCTCACAGTCAGAATGTATGTCCTCCAGAATTCAATTTCCTACAGAATGATGGGATTTTATCAGCACATCATTTCAGGACCTCCATTAATGATCACTGTCATTCCGACTAAATAGGATTATGTTTGATTCTGGTCAAGTAGTGACCTCTTGAATCCTCAGCTACAGTAGCGTGATCCTTAAGTGACTCACCTAACCTTGCAGTTTATGAATCCTTTGAAATGTAATCCAAACTCACTGCCAGAATCATTTTACATTAGTCACTCACCATGCTCGATCCTCACCTACCCCATACTTCATCGTCTGATGATCTCTGCATATAAGTAACTGAATCATTTGAAGCCTGGGCCTTTTAGAAATGCAGAACGGTACTTGCCTGTAACCTGTTAATACCAAAAGAACACTATAACCAGTATGTGTTTCCATTAAATGGAATATTGAAGTGTTCTAAGGATGTATTGGACCAGTACTGATAACTGGCCTTCTAGATAGCTGCTATTACCAACCAAGTCTGATACACTGCCTGTTAGTGCATCTCTTCATACAGTCAATCACTTTTTCATTCAAATTAAGATTGCATTCACCATACATTTGGGTGCCTTTGGCGACACAAAATAGTGATCTTTGCTTCAATATGATTGATTAGATTGGTGCAATGCTCCATGAAACGTGCTACCATGCATGCTTAATTAAAACTGGTGCAAGTGACTGGTGAACCAAGCCTTTCAAATTTACTGAAATATCAATATGTCCTGCTGTTGAAATTTACTAGCAGAAACTCTTTGCCAAAACACAATAAACACAAGTTGTGTGCAGTCATCCAACTTAGAGACGACTTGAACTTACAAATAAATTGCCATAAAGTCTATTATATAAAAAATGTGAGTTAAATACAATTCAGTTCATAATAACAAATACATGCACACCTTTGTGGTGTTTGTGAAAACATTGCATGGCTT
Source organism: Petrocephalus schoutedeni (assembly GCA_026780765.1). Lineage (NCBI taxonomy): Eukaryota > Metazoa > Chordata > Actinopteri > Osteoglossiformes > Mormyridae > Petrocephalus > Petrocephalus schoutedeni. Next base: position 7,731,544 of record JAODKL010000041.1, read on the forward strand.
CGGCAGTTTGGTTCAGTTCCAGATGCGGTACAGTACAGTATGTACGTATGTAGCTGCTTTTATTATCACCATATAATTATTATGCACTGTAGTATTATTTTTCCGACTTACCTACTAATTCAACTTAAAGACAGACTTAGGGAATGGATCTCGTTCATTATTATTATTATTATTATTATTAATAATAATAATATTTTTTTTACTTTTAAACTTTTTAATGTATTGCATCTAGGTTTAAGTGGTGCCTGAAAGAGCTTTTTAATTTGAATTTAAATCCCTTGCCTGACAAATGTGGTAATTATGCCATATTTGATTTCCATTTGTTATTATTTTTTTAATTCTCATCCTCCAATATTTGCAGGCCTTCCTTAGATGTGTGCTGTTTTCCATTAAGGATCCTCAGCCAACACCCCCTCCGTCTTATTTGTATGCAGCGCAAATTTCCGCTCCTGTTCCCCAGCCTCCGCGGAGTGAAAAATGGCCTGCATTTTCTTGATAGCCCATGTGGTTGTGCAGTATAAATGGCTAATGAATTACAGATGAACATTGACGCAAATTAATCTTCCTGATGTCCCTTGGTAATATGGCAGCCATTTAAAAGTTTAATCAATACACTAAAGTTGAAAACATGCAGGCACCGCAGTTGTTTGGTTGTAATAAACATCAGTGGGAGACGGGAGGCTTGTCCCTAGTACATGCATCATAATGACAGGTATTTATGTTTAATGGACTAAATATTTTTTATTGGAAGAGAACAAATGTCAGTTTAACTTTATATGCTCTGGATTCAACTTTCCTTTGAGGTTTGAGATTGATGGTTGACAGTTTGGTCAGACTAAGGTGGGTAAGAATAATAGAGACAATATGGGAACAAATTGAACTATTCATTTTTATAATTTTCCTATCGTGACATCCGTCTCACCTCGGAGCTTTTGGACAACTTTAGGGCAATGAAAATAATTTAACTCTATACAAGTGACTGGCAGCCATTTTGGTGCTAAAATTCTCCCCTTTCCCAACAATGTATCAGCCCCTTTGGGCTAAAGGTGGTTGCGTGCAGCACAATGCATGAATACTTTTGATTCAAAGCCAAGCAAACACAATCCACCGCAGTGACATAACCCAGACTCTTTTTATTTAATAACTTCCAAATTTATCCTTTTTTTCCAGCATTAGCAACCTTTTTCCACTGAGGGAAAATAGAAAACTGACAAAACATCTGCAATTCGGATAAGTATTCCCCCCTGTCGATAATATTTATAGTCTTTGTCTTTAGTTTAGCGACAGTGCAGTAGAATAAGGACATGTGCAGATCATAACTTAACAGGTGCTATAAAACCAGACTTTCACATTATGGAATATTTTCTCATTTCTTTCAGGATGCTGCGATGGTCCTGTTTGAAAATTGATTTGCTATTTATTGTTTAATGTTTTACGTTTCGCAGTTAATGTGATTATATCATGCTATTTACTCCTGTACAGTATGTCAATTGACTTATAACGGCTACCTAAGGCTGAATGACAAGTAAACATGGTAATTATTACTGAGAAATAAGATGCTTTTCTTGATGTTGTACTCATGGGCACAATAATTATGTGCAACTCAACTCTTTTATCCCATTAGCTGTATTCCATTATTTGTAATACAGTTTATGGGAAAAAAAACATTCATACTTTATTAGTGCATAATTATTCATTTTGGAGTTCTCTCCTATAAAACTTTATTTACATGACTGAAATGTAGTTGCAGGAATTCATTCTAAGGTTTTGGTTGCGACAGATTTAGTCAAAGGCATTGTTTTCAGAATAATAGCACGGCCACATTTACCTGACTGGTTTCATTATTCACTTTCCTTCTGCATTCCGGATGTCTACACAGAGGTAATAAGGAACATTTAACAGCAATGTTAATTGATTTTTTTCTGCAAAGTATTATAACAGTGATTGATTGCTGAGTTGATGGAAATGTTAAGCAGAGGTCCTATAAAATATCAGGCCCGTGAGAAGTGGGGCCTTGTGGGGAATAGATAACCTTGATGTTAAGAGATACATCCTTCGGATACGTCTTGCCTTGACATATTGATGGCCCTTGAAAATGTAAAAGCTGATTACATGCAGAATACAATCATTAAGCCCACTCCAGTTTAATCTTTCTGGGTTTTTTTCCCTCCCATTAAGGCTCAAGTTAAACAGTGCAGTGCATCCATGTTTGCTGAATTTATAATATATAAAGTTATTTATACATGGCAATGGTCTTGTTTCAGAAAAAACAGCGGAATTATTGTTTAAAAACTGGCGATAGGAGGTGGCTGCCTCAGCTTTGCTCTCTTTGGACACAGTTTCATCTCTTGGTTCCCTTTCTTTTGCAGGCAGCCTTTTGAAGTGCTGCATGATATCGATGGTTAAAGTCAGAGAAAAGTCAAATTCGGTTTCCCGGAAAACTTTTCTGATTAACAATTTAACAAAGTAATGCATTTTATAGTGTTTTTAAAATAACTGGAATGGAAAAAGAAATTATCCATAGTTTATCAGCATATTATCATATGCATCACAAAGGTCTCGTTTTTTTTTTTTGTCAGAGACTGCTGATATATTTTACATAGATAGATAGACAGACAGACTTTATGAACGCCCAGAGGGAAATTAAGTTTTCATAGCACCCAGGTAAATTAAACAATTAAAACCATTAAACAATTGAAAACAGTAAAATATTAAAACACTGGTATATGATACTGCAAGTAGAGAGAAGAGCACAAATGGAGGTGGAATAAACACAAGTCTTGGTAAATTGGCTAATTGACGTAACGTAACGTGCAGTTTAGTGACCACAGGTTGAGTTGTAGGGTCTGATGGCACTAGGCAGGAATGATTTCCCGTGTCATTCATTCAAGCACTGGGGTGGAATGAGCCTGTGGCTGAAAGCTACTCTTGAGCTTCTCAGGTGTTTTTCGGAGGGGGTGAGGGGCATTGTCCATAATAGCCAGGTTTTGCCAGCATTCTGTCCCTAGCCACCTCCTCCTAATAATAATTTTTGATAAATTATAACAGCAGTGACTATCTGTTGGCTAGTTTTCTTTGTATTGTACATTTCCCTGCATCAAGCATTGCCCGTCCCATAGTGACTGGACAACAGGAAGCTACTTACAGTAATTGGAGGGTGCCTGTGTTTGTCTGCCTGAGTAATGACCAGCGCATAAATGTAGCTCAAAGTTGTTTTAAAGTCAACACAAGTGAGAAAACAAGGTACAGTATGCCAATCAACACTTCTGTCTAACCGAAAAGCTCAAGAGAAGTTAAAAAACACAGCTAAAAATATCATATTTTACATTATTTTACCAAAACATGACATGCAACCCTAACCCATTTTACACACTCCTCTGTTGCAAAATTCAGTAAAGCTCGATTTCCTGTAATTTATGTATCTTATTTTTCATAAACATTTAACTATAAAATAATTATAAAGTTTTTATAATTGTTTATCTTTCTATCATGGATAAAGAGTGACAACTCCTGCTATACTTGCTTGTTTTGTTGAATAAACAAGATAATGTATCCTGGATGTGAAGCATTTTTATTTTATTTTGTATATTGCTGGGATTTGGTTTGAACACGTTTGCTCTGACCTCTGCCACATCCCTCCACGCTCGCCGGGTGAGTAACCTGCCTAAAAGCAGAGGAACACAGGCTGAAACACTGGAAGAATTATTTTTTTTGGGTGGGTGGGGGGGCGGCGGCTCATATTCCGTTGCAACCATGTGATGACGTAAGTGTGAAAATTGGGAGATGTGAGCGTGAAAACTGGTGCAAATTGTGAAATGCTGCAGGTGTAAATTGCTTCTCGGGGCCTGCCTGTGCATGGAGGAGACATGCTCAATGGCTCTCTATTAAAAGTTTTACTTCAGATATATGTAACGTTTTATAATAATGAGTATGTGCATATTTTTTTTTAATTAAATATTACATTTGAAGGAACATAAGGAAATTAATTTTTCATGGTCCTTGCTTAAATACTTTCCCCTCTTTGTGAAACACTAACCAGATTTAAGTTTAAATTCAAATTTATGCCAGGCAATACCAGCAGTAATTGATATAGTCGGTGACCATAAAAAATAAAAGCTTGCAGAAATATTCCTAAAACTTGAATATTTGTGCATACTGTAAGTATTTAAGTCATCGGCTTCAGCTTCCTCGATTGGTGTATGACGGAATGCTAGCTGCACGTTTTCTCTGTCCATCTTTTCCTATTTCTCCCCGTCCGTTTCTCCTTTATCTTTCAAATTACAACTTTGGTCTCCAGCTGTGCCGGCAGCTCTGGAGTGTATTTCCACCTAGCTGCACTATATCACACATCAGTCCAGCTGCCAGGTTACACTGAGCATGTTCTGTGTCCAGGGCCCTCCAGGAAGGCAGCCTTTCACGTCTCTGTGTTTGCTTGGGCCTCCTCACGGTGTTCCAGGGTCTTCTCCCATATGGCTTTGTTAAAGCTAGCGAGGTGAAATGTTACATCCTGCCGTGATGACTAGTTGTTGAAAGTTGCCATGAAACCTGGAATCTGTGCACATTTTTTTTTTTCATAAAATACAGCCCAGTCCTTCTTTTCCTTTTGTTTTACCCAATGCATTCTCCGTCTGTGGTCACTGCTGGGAAAAAAACCTTCATAAAAAATACAGTAATATTTTAAATATGTCCTACTGTCTTTTTGGTAGGAAAAAAAGTAAAACAGCTCGAATTAAGTCATTTTAATTATTTCTACCCACCTGTTTTTAATTTTATGGAGGAGACTGTAATTGTATTGTTATCTTGTTAGTATTTATTTTACCAGAAATACCCTGTGCAGTTAATTTAGAATTGTACATTATTTATTACCTGCCATGTGTAAAAGTTACCAGCTGAGCTTTTGCAAGCATAACATGAAAACAGTTTTAACGCATAATCTGTCTAAATAGCACAAAAGTCTTCCAATTGAATTAAAATGATTTTATGTCTTTTTTGTACATTGCACAAATTTTATTTGTAAAAAAAAGAAATAATAGCTACTTAAAACAATAAAATTGCTCTTTGCTTGTAAATCTCATTCAGTAGCCTTATATTTCCAAAGCACTCGCCTTCTGTGACACTCCGGCAGATTTGGTAGGGTCTTAAGCCCCATCTGGACTTTCTAAACTTGCCCGGAGCCTTATTGCAATTGCCATGGGCTCACCTACTATGAAATAAATCATCTGCTTTTTTTCCCTCTTCTCTTCTGTGAATTTTGTCCTGTCCTCCAAGGTGATTTTTTTTGTACTTTTTACTTTACTGTTACTAGCGTCTGTTGTATGACTCACAGTTCCGAGTCTCTTCACTGACAAACCTGCCTCAATACCGCAATGTACTATTGTGGCAAATAGTATATGAACAAAATCAGTGTTCTGTGTTGCCGTTTTCTAAATATAACATGCTTTATTCCGTCCATGCAATGCAGGCCACAAAAGACAGTACTGGGATGGATGTGTGTGGGTAGGAAATGAATTAAGACAACAGATAATGCCCAGATGTTACTTGAGTATTACACTAGTTATTATTATTATTATTATTATTATTACTAATAATAATAATACTAATAATTATTATTATTATTAGGTGTGACAGACTGTTAAGAAACTACTGTCAAAACAATTTATTGCATATGATTGTTATGATCATTAATATTAGAATCTTAAGAATGTTGATGGCAGGTGTTCCATGGCCTTATGGATGTCCAAGTGCTGCTTGTTGAGCTGTATTGAGATGAGAAGATACCAATAGCTAGTTTTATCTGTTTCTGATCTTCTACATTTGTTTTGAATGTAGAAGATCAAACAATGCCTTACTATATTATAGGTTTTTAGTTATTTGTTTTAAGCTGGGTAAGGGCTCAAGGCCTAACCAGAAAAGATAGTTTTGATGCCAGAAGTAGAATAGTTAGATGCCTAATGGATAGGTATCTGCTATAGCATGTAACCTTGTTTGATGTTCTTCAGATTTCTGACACTAATTCCACTTGGTTTTCCTTCATCTGTCTTCTGTTCTACGGTGGCCTGTTGCAGTGATGACCAGCCAGGAGAACTGTCTTGGTGGGTAATCTCTGCAGAGTCAGATGCTCCTCAGACGACGCCAGTGCAGTCTCCGGGAGGTCTGAAATGCAGAGCTGAGTCGGCACCTATGTCCCGAGGCGAGCTGCAGCAGCTGGAATTCATTTCGCTCAGCCGGAGTGTCCGATGCCTCCGCTCTACGTTTCGGAACACGGGCATCTTGTCCGTTAGAGATTTTATGAGAGGTGACAGGGCCTCACACTTCAGCGTTTGGATCATCTCGAGTACCTCAGATGCAAGGGAGAATGAGAGCACTTCGGCTACAAACTCCAAATTTAGATTGACTGAGGTTATCCCCAGGCCTGTGTGCCCCCCCCCCCCTCCCGCGCCATCGTGACAGAACAGGCCTGCTGGTAACTTGTTCTATAAGGGAGCTGGAGTTTAGAATGACATCTGTGAAGAAAGTGGGCTGCAGATACAGTGATGAATACTTTGAAGCGATCGGAGATGATGTCAGGTTCACTTAGAATGGAATGCGGTGTTTGAATATGCTCGCCACTAATATGGCACCCGTATCTTTGTCCTCATCACTGTTTTCTGTCACTATGTACAATTCAGGGCCCGTCTCTTCAGACCTGACAGTGTCTTTTAAGATCATGTTATTTGCGCTCTCTGAGCCGCACTCAGCAATACATCAGTCAGCGCCTCCCGTTTGAAGCCTCCCCTTTTTTTGTCATTAATGCACTTGATGTCTATTTAAAACTGTCAGTGAATGCAGTATCTGTTTTCCTGTCAAGAGATCATTGACAATATTAATACCACTCGTCCTTGCCTCATTTACTAAGCGCTGACACCTAGTCGCAGCCTGCAGTATTTATCAAGTGGCACTCTCCTCTCACCAGGATGTTTCACAGCGGTCCTGCGGTATCTCTCTACTTCAAAATAAAAAAAAAATAATAATAATACACACAGTAGAGAGAAATAAGAGTGAGGTTCCGTCTGTATGATATTCTCGGGCAGGAGGCTTAAAAATATTCCTGGAGAAATTGTTCTGCGGTTTATGTCAGCTGAATTGATCCTGCACATATGAATAGTAATCATTTTTGCTCTAGGTCATGCAAACCCCTAACATATATCACCGGGGTTTAATTAATTTATCATCTGTGTCTGTCTGTAGAATGAGTTTGGGGCTTATGACAGCATATTCAAGGTTGAAATGTCTTAATATCGATTGAACACCATAAGATTATTTAAATTATATGGTTCAGTCATGATCGAAATGGAGCAAACAATAGATGTCTGCTTACGGTCGCATGTACTAGATTTTAGTGCATCACTGGCAAGTGCAGGAAGAAAAATGTGGCTTTTATCTAAATTTTCTGGTTGAAAGCAACACCAGAGCTGTCTCTTCGGGTGCTGATTCTGCACAAACTGCGTCCAGCACAGTGACTCCAGTTGAACTCCCAGCATCTACCCAGTTACCAGCACAGTTTCCTTTATCTGTTGCTCTGTGGGTTTGATCTGATGGGCATCGTGCTCTCCGTCCCTCGGATGTCACATCTCCAAGTCAATTTGTTAATCATAGTTTTTATGATTTTTCCTATGATTTTTGACATAATTTGTTATGATTCTTGTCGCTTCATTGAGATGTTTTTTTATTATTATTACTTTACAAACATATGCATAGACACATATAAATCTGGAACTGAGTGAAACAAATAACAAAATAATAGTAATATCATAATAATAATGCATACCTGTATTGAGATGCAAATTCTAATAACTGAATAACAGAATCCTCTAGTGCCTTCTGCTGAGGTTGCCAGTTCTGCCAGGTCCATCCTACTATCTTGGTCTGAGCAGTCACCTAAGATTGACATGATTGCTTTTAAGCAGCTCCCTTCCACCACTGTGACAGACAGCTGCAGCAAAGCACCTAGTCTGACAGGATGAGCACCATGATGGATTGCCTGGCCCAACCACTGCTCACGGAAGGTCAAAGGTCACATCTGAGGCCGGCTCTGGTCTTCAGATGCCATTGACGGCTGTCCTCTAAATTACAGCGAAAGTTTATCACAAAGGTAACTAACTATGAAAGGACCACAGGGCTGGCACTGTGCTCTCATTTCACTGCTGCAGAGTTTTATTTTCCGTATATCAGCATATAAGCACTTCTGTGAAACATACATAGTTTGACATGTGTGGTTCTGTTATTTTTGAGACTATGTCAGGCATCTGATGCTGCAGTCTTCAAATATCGCTTGTCCGCTGCTAGCACTGTATAATATAATTTGTGTTAATATCAATATTTTAATTATCTTGAGCCTTTTAAAGTATAATCTAATAATAAAGGTTATAAAAAGGTTATATATGTACAATATATGTACAATCTGAGCAAGAAAAATGGAATTTGGTCAGTCTATTGTATAAACCTAATAACTGCCTAATAATAATAATAATAATAATAAATGTAAATAAATGTGTAATAAAAATACACATGCTACTCTTTGCAATGTGTATATAGTGTCTGGTATCTAGACTTCTGTTTTTTTATTTTTTTTGTACGGCCATATTTCATCTTCACCCACTTCATTTCCCTCACTTTTAATTGGTTGTGTGTTTAATGGTCTTTAAGCACACGGGCCAAATTATTCCGACTGGGTTTTCACGGGCAGCCGCAAACACGAATGAAATCACGCGTAGCCTGAGCGAGCTCATCCGTCTTGTGGAGACAGCAGCGAGAGAAAAGGTCGCAGATAGCCCAGCGCAATATTTTATGTGCAGCATCATCATACCAGAGAAAGTGCCCACGTCCTCACTGGCATGCTGCTCCGGAGCATGGTCACCAGTGCCAACATTTCTAAATGACAAGGTTTATTTGTCCGTGTTGTGATATGTTTAGAGGAAACTCAGAGTGACAGTAGTGGGAGGAAGGATGAGGGAGCCACAACACGCTCCCCCCACCCCGTCTCCACGCCGCCCCTCGACATAAAATGTCATCTCTCCCCTGGCTGGGGTGCACAGGCATCCTGATGAAAAGAGCAGACATTTAAAAGTTTCTGACATGTGTCACAGACGCTGCCATTGAGCCACTGCTGCTGATGTAGCCGGAGCTGACAGCATCCGAGCCATTGAAGCTGGCTGCGGGACATTCCAAGTTTGGTATGTGTCACTTCTGATCCTTGTCACTGCACATCTCCAGAAGATTCATAAATGTAAACAGCATTATGAAAAAAAATGAAGGCACGGCAGCTAGTCATAGGCTGACACGGGTTCGTGTGAGGAAGGGAAGAGCCGCATGCCGTGGACTAATTAAGGTGTGAACCGGAGAACAACCTGTAGGCAGTGACCCGCGTGACCCATCTGGCGGTTCCTCTTATGATAAGAGATATGTACTTCACTGGGCAAAAGGCGAGCTATCTCATCAGGACATATCATCCTCTACTTTCCCCAAAGGCCAGCTTTTTGGGCTGTCTCATGTAGTAGAATTTTGGCCAGGAAAAGCATTAAATGGAAAGTCAGGTTTCCCTGAGTTCCGTGTATGGAATATTTTCTCCCCACAGAAAATTGGTTGAACTTTACCTGTATGTGTGTATGTGTGTGTGTATATATATTTTATATACACACACACATACACACATACGTGCAAAGTTCAACCAATATATATATCATGAACGTCCCCTTGAATATAAAGTGAGATTAGTTCGTATTTTGTTTACTTATTGGCCTGGCTGATGACAATCGGTGTAAGTCTTTTTAAAACATTAAACTGTTCATTGGTGGCTGTGTAAAAGTATGTTTCTATTTCTGGTGCTAAGGGTGCCCCGTTGTTATTTTAGGTTGATTTTGTTAAATAAATTAGCCTAATATGGTTACTTGTTATGAAAGTACATACTGTATTAAAGATAAGTTCAAGCAATTGTGTACACACCCCTGTTAAAATGCCAGGTTTTTATG
>JAODKL010000041.1:7743305-7757063 GCA_026780765.1 Petrocephalus schoutedeni
GGGAGGCGATTTCCTGCAGGATAAGTTAGTAATCTATATACACCTACTGTACATATATGGTGGGAGGCGATTTCCTGGGGGATAAGTTAGTAATCTATATACACCTACTGTACATATATGGTGGGAAGCGATTTCCTGCAGGATAAGTTAGAACATTCTGCCATAGACTTCATAGTTATGTTCATAGACATAGAAAACGCTTTTTTTCAGATAACATTTCAGAAAAATTAAGCACTTTTCCACTTATAATGTACAGAATTCAGGATATTTTCAGTGTAATTGCATGCAGTATGTTTTCTAACAATTCCCTGAAAAGCCTAATTATTCTTTCATTTACGTTTAGTATTTCATGTTTATCCAGATGAATTTGGGCCATGAAAATACCAATGATGTGACAGAACCCACTTTTCAATGCATCCGACATATCTTTAGACCTTCAAAAGACCATCAAAGGTCATTGCTGCTTTAAAATATAGTGTAGCTGGTGATGGCTCAAGGTTGCATAAATCCGGTAGCTCACACTCTAATCATCTCACATGAGCCTTGGATGAAAATTTTACTAAGTAAATCAGTAAGCATGCAGGCAATTCTATTAACATCCAAAATGCAACTGACAGAAAATGAATCATGATAAATACACATGGTTATAAATCATGTTTATGACTTCAAGTGATGGGAAAAACGTGTGTAAACCACCATCTGTTAGCAGTTACAACTAATTTTTTTTGCATGAAAATTAAACTGTATTTTGTATTTCATAGTTAAAGTATAATATCAAAATTCGGTTAAGCGTTATAATTAAGTGCCTCCAGGAATTGTGTAATACTAACTGTGTAATTAATCTCCCATTTACTGCCAGAGAACAATTTCATTTTACAGAATTTTATATTTCATATTTAACACAAATCTCTTTCATTTCCTGAATGGATAGTACCTGTGCATGAATAATAATACTTTTACAGTTATGTCGATGTTTCCATAGCAATGGGCCTTGTAATGATTAGCTCAAGCCATGAAGGCCTGAAGTTAGAAGTTAGATTAAGCTATAGCCAGGGTCAGATTTTCATATTTGCTAGTCAAAACACTAATGTTATTCTAGTAAAATTATGGCACCATAATGTCATAGGCTGGTAATAATATATAAAGATAGACTATATGGACAGGAAATTCCTGACTTTTATGTGAGGTCATTTATTTGCAATATCACTATAATTTACCGCCATGTATGAATGCAATCACACCAGAGCCACAAAACAGCAGTCCACCCATGCAAAATGTTCTTACATGGTACCATTGTTCAATTAAATACTGAATACAAAGAGTAAAACAAGAGAAGAATATTCTCTGCAGTTTGTCCAAGTAGTTTGATTAAAATACATCTTCCATAGTTATATATATATTACGATATATTAAAATAGCCAAACTGACAAAATATTAGTTTTGCTGCTATGACTTCCTGGATTTGCCAATTACCAGTTCCTCATACAGTATGCCTCTTCATCAACAGACGCGCACCAACTTTTGAGGGACTCGCGCGCGCCTGCTCCAGCTCGCGTTGTCAGCCGCCGGCTTCCTTTTCAGCGCTCGGGCTTTATTGAGCGACGCAGTGTGCTTGGAGGAGAGCGCCGTTGGCTCGGTTCCGCCCGCAGACCTGTCGCTGCCTGGCTGACAGTCGGCGTCAGTGCGGAGCGATGGGCGCAGCCGTCGAATCGACCGGAGCCAATCTGCTTTCCCCAAGGCTCTGTGTCGCAGATGGCTAATGTGGCAGAACGGAGAGAGAACCCGGATCCCCACCGTAGGATGCACCTAGCTTCCCCCCCGCGCACCGATAGCGAGGCCACCATGGCTTATTTTTAATGAGAACTGGAGTTTAAAAAAAAAATGATGATTCTGGATTGATTCTAAAAGACTGTGTAAACTCCCAAACCAGAACTTCTCTGATGTGCATGACAATATTCTGTATGGTGGGGAAACAATGGATTGGAAAGTCAACAATAGTTCATCACTTTTCCGTTTATTTTTTACCCTACGGACAAACTTTCCTCCTTCATTGTTTTTAGCTGTTTTTACGTTTGTTGTTCCGTCTAACTGCCAGGACGTGCAAATTCTATTACATGTCTCAGGTAGTCTCTGACATGCAGGGTGTTTTGGTTAAAGGCGCGTTCCATGTGCTCTGACCATAACTATATCAAAAGATGTAAAACGATTGAAAAGATACTATTGCAGCTAAGAGAGTTGTTAGTTTTTGTGACATATGGTGCTGTTCAGTCTTTACTGTAAGGTTCTACTGGGAATAAATTATGGTAGAAAAGGAAATAGTCATTCTGAAGGGGTCCCAAGAAAAAAGGATTTATCCTTGTTACATGATTCCTGTACTTGGTATTAGATTTCTTTTCAGGATGAGACATTTGACATTCGTACAGTGTAACATCCTAGAACACAGGTGTCAAACTCAAGGCTGAATCCGGCCCACCTCGCTATTTTATGTGGCCCGTGAGAGCTTCAAGTGCACATGATTGTCTCAGACAAGGTCTATGCTAATTTAAAGCGCACATTGCACATTGCATTTTATTTATATATATTTTCAGTTTCAGTCAGTTTATATATATATATTATATTCTTCTTTTTTTAAATATAAATATATATATTTATTTAGTTAGTTTATTAAGAGAAAGGGTTGTTGTACTCTGTACTCTGTTCAAATTCATATTTCTGGTTGAAACCTTGTCAGTTTGGGACTGTTCAATAAATGTTAAATCTTAGTAAACAATTTGACCTGCAACTTAGACTGTGTTTTAGATTTTGGCCCCTTGTGTGATTGAGTTGGACACCCCTGTCCTAGTAGGAGCGTTAAGGGGATATACAAGTGGTATTTCAAGTGTGTGTGTGGCTGTGTTCAGGTTTTGTTATACAAGCAAAGGACCTCACAAGTATCGTAAATCCACAAAAAACATCAGTACAGAGTTAATTTTTTCGGGCCTCACTACTTCAGACTTAATTTTATAAAAATCTGTGCAAGCAATCAAAAAAGTTAAATTGCCAAAGGTCTTATATTTCATTTGGTTGCTTATGGTTAAGGTTTGGGCTGGGTAGGGGTTAAGGGTGTCATGATTGGGATTAGGGTTTTTCCCATAGAATAGGGAATACAAACGTGTGTGTGTGTTCAAAAATGTGACACAAGTTCCCAGCCTGTGTTCTAAGCACATGGAATTTGTCTGTTTTTTCATTGATTGCATTATGTTTTGGCAAACTGAAGAGGCAGAGAGAAAGTTTGCTGCTTTTAAGGTTCGTTTTGTCTCTAAGAGGAAAGTGATGTAAAATATATGTGGCCCCCAGCCCAGGGATGATGCTTCATTCTTGTGTGTTAAAAGCTTGCAACAGCTGTGTAAACACATGGCATTTTCCAGCGATATGGGCAATGCACTTATTGCCTTGAGATAGATGTCGAAGGCAATATAGCCTGCCCTGGGGGTATTCCTAAATGGCATTGTCTTCCTGCTAAAAATCATGTTTGTGAGGCAATATGTGGTGCTGGGGCTGATACAGGTTAGCTTGTGCCCTCCTTTTGTAATTAAAATTTTTGTATGTAATTATATTTAATTTTTAATTCTTATATCTCTTTGTGCAATGTATTGATTGCATTGGTAACATATTTATGGCAAGATTGCTTTAATTAGATTAATACTGCTAGACTGTGCACAATATTTGTATAGATTTTTTTATTTTCAGCAAGTCCTGAAGGATATATGTAAAAGCAAGGCAAAATGAAGAGGTACAGGTGTATAAAACCAAAATAAGCCTCGACCTTAAAATCAGTCTGAGCCATTGATGTGGATCACTGAACTTGTCAAATCGCTGAAGGAGGCTTTAGGAGAGGATATTTTGGAGTGTGAAGTATTTGTTTGCCTCGTTTAATTCTGACAAGTTAGAAGGCACGCTTCTCATCAGAATGGACACCTACGGTAAGTTTGTTTGACCAAGGTTATTTCAAATTGATTGGAAAGGGTGTACCACGAAAGGGCACTGATGTGATATGATCCTCAAGAAAACAGCATTCATAAACAATTGCAAAATACCGTACTCCAGAACAGGTACCATTTTTATCACTTTATTAATGCTGACACTTTTGATTGATTTTTTGTTAAGATTTGTGAAAACAAAACAAAAGAAAAGTTTGCACACTTTTGAACCAGAAAACCAGTCTGCTGTAATATTCTGGATTAGCCTGATTGGACTGATTCTTGTAGATGTATAAATAAATGGCTGGTTAGAGACTTTTTAGACGTATGTAATATTTTGGGTATTGAATAAATACCAGCAAAATAATTTGTGTACTTACTGCGAGTATTCACACTGATATCATAAATTGCAAGGTTAAAAAACTGAACAGGCTCTTTACTGCGAAGCGAAGATAGAGTTTTTATGTGCCTAAATTGCAGAGCAGACAGTCAACAGTAGTGCCCACTACTGGCAGGCTTTCAGAATGTGGATAGAGTTTTCCATAAGCAGTTGGTCATAGCTGAGGGAGAAGCTGACACATATGTCCACTCTTTCCCATATGTCTAGAGGGCAGGGCTCCATATCATTCCAGCCTGGCACCCCTCGCCTTGGATCCGACTAATAGTGTATCCCTTGGACGCTGAGCAGGCCAGCTGAAATGACTTGTGTCATGTTACTAAATATGGCCCAAGTATTTGTTTCATATAAGTGAAAATGCACTAATTGCCTCCAATATGTAGAATTATAATTATCTGTACTGAAATTTAAAAAGGTCCTTCATCTTTAAATGAAAGAAATGTTTAAGTGTAATTATTATTGTACATTGTACTGTCACATAATACATAATAATGTAACAGGCCTCTTGATAAAGACAGATCAAAAGATCAAAAACAAATATATAAAAATAAAAATGTGGAGAATTAAAAAACTGTGTTGAAATATATGTGCTACAATCCCTCGAGTCATAATGGCAAACAGATCTGTGCTGTCAGGAGGATTAGACAGGGATACACAGTTTACTATGGAGCCTGATAGAAACAGCTTGGCCGTTGTACAGAAGCAAGTGTGAAAATTGCGAGGCCATTTCAGTGGCTGGAGGAAATAAAAAGCACAAACAGGGAATCTGGGCACTGGCCTCGAAAATGTCGATGGAGTTAGAGGCCTGAACAAACGACAGCGTACTCACTTCTAATATTTTTGGGAACAAGGAACAAATCTATGATCAAATTATGCCCCTCCTCCATCATATCGTAAGACATTTCTTATCTGACTAAACGCAACCATTACTAGTTAGAATATTAATTTTTACAAAGGTCTGTCACACAGTATTACAGAACAGTATCCGATATGGTTCAGGGAGCTGGTCTGCCCGTTGCGCAGTCTAGATCGATAACCAACCAATGATAATACCCACAATAGGCTTTATTAAAACTATGCTGTGTTTAATGTGTAAAAATATAATCTCTTCATAACTGATGGCAAACTGAATCAGGAGCAGTAACTACATTTTCCAGCAATGCCACTCACTTCTCGTCCTCGAATTAATCAACGATATATTTGAGTGACACAATCTCTGGGGCCCTGAATATTGATGATGTGTGGGCTTTAAAGGCAATGCTGAAGAGTGAGCGCAAACCAGCGATCGTTTGTTTAGTACGACTCCAGGAGGCTTTCCAAGAAACCATCGACTTTTCCCATTTCCGTCGTCAGTCTTTGTCGCCCTGACAGATTAAATGTAAATCAAGATTAGTGAAAGCGCTACCATTTTATTAACAGCCACCAATTAACTAGCTCCCCAGTGGCACTACTTAATGACCTTTAATTCTACCTATTGGACAGTACAGTTTTTGCCTTATTACATAACCACCCCCCCCCCCCCCCCCCCACCATACTCCCCCACCCCCTGCCGCCCCCCAACCATCAGCGGGCTTGATACCAGTTTAACTTTGTCAGCCACCAACAGAGCACCAAGGGACTACATACCACCGAGCGTATTGCCATAGATATGCATGTTACATGTATTTTGTCTTTTTGCATGCAAATGTAAATCCATAATTATATGCAGACGCCGTGATATCTCCAGTTTATAAAAGCTGGAACCCAGCAATAGCATAACACCTGAAAGGCTTTTATATGATGAAACGGTGACTGTGTTGAATTTATTCGTTTGTGTGTATGTTTGTATGTTTGTCTTATGTGCTTGTTTGTTTTCTGGCTCTTTCTTTCCTTTTTTGCACTTCAGACAAATATCCCCTTATGCCCTTTGTGTACAATCATGTAAGCGTCTGAATGGTGGTTGAGTCCGATACTCTCGTCAAGGTCATGCAGTAAACTCGATCCATCTCAGTCTATTTAAAGATCACAGTATACAATGCAGCTTTCACAACCTATTAACACCTGTGTCTGACGAATGTGGCACAAGCTGCATTTGTCGTATATGAACTTAATATGTTGAATTGTAGTGCTGGTGCATATTTTTAAAGAAGGGCCAAATGAACCTCCCCCAAGACCAATGGAACGCCTCTTTGGGCCTCAAAATGGTGGTGGTGTCTGTGCACGAACTACCCGTTAAAATGTGATGGCATTATTGTATCAAAGCATTGTTTATTAGCAAAAAAAAAAAGAAGAAAGAGAGAAGCGACTAACAAAGCCGTGCTGTCTTTTCTGTTCTGTTCTGTTAATTGCCCAAGGTAAAGATTATCTGCTCTTGTCAATTTAATTCAGCTTCAAATGAAGCAACAAGGTCACTTTTTCCCCCAGTGAACAGGATTGAATTGTCATGTACCTCTAATAGGCAGCACAGGGAATCATTAGTCCACCTCGCCTCCCTGACTGATGGGCATTTCAGTGCAATCATCTGACCACGCACTCGCGGCCCAGTACTATTGACACGGTGTCAGAGCTGAGAGGAGATGGCTTAATCAGCCGGGACACTCTCAACATTGATTTGACAAGCCGGCGTAATGACCCCCTTGTTTTTGTAAAGGATCACTGTTTATCTGGAATGGCATTGATGCACTAAGTGCACTGCATTGTCATGGAAACTATTATCACCACAGTGCTGCGAATCTTGTATGCTCTCGAGGATGGTGTTTACGTGACATGGGGGACGACTGAGGCAGTATAGAGTCCTGACTTAAAACAATGACAAGCGAGCTGCCTTTTTCTAATCTGCTCGACTGAAGGGCTTCTGCACACTAAATGGCATTGGGGTGAAATGTTTGCATTGTGTTCCCTGAGTAAATGGTCCCCGAACAAATCAGATCTTTTTATACATCACCCCTGTATATTCTGCATAAAGCATGCGATATACTATTTTTGCATAGTTCAATTAGTGTTTTAAAACATCTACTTAAATAAACACATCTGGTTAAATTAATATATGACAGCATCTTATATTTATATGTAAAACATTATAAACATCTTGATATGGCATTTCCCAAAAACTAATTCTTTGGAACATTGTGGTATTTGTTTTGGCCACCTGGGTGTTTAGAACCAGTTTCAGGAGAAAAATGAATTGATTTGCACACTGCAGAGATATTTACCGGGCCATGACGTGGCTTTGAAATAAGATGCTAATTTGTTTATATTGACACCTCGGTTTTAGCTATGGACAGCGCGGCTGTATGGACGCTCCACAGCTTCAGGTGCTTATTAACGTAAGAAATGTAAACACGCTTATTGGCAATAGTGGGCAATGAAGAGGCTGTCACACACAGATCTGCATAATCAGAGCATCCCCGGATAGTCCTGGCATTACAGAGGTGTTAGATGGTAAATATTATTGGCATCCTGACAGTCCCCAGCCATGACACAGCGTGTAAAATTGTTCATAAGCTCCATGATGGGTTGCTGCATCCCAAGGTGAGAATGTGGTAACTGTTTTCATCAACAGCTATCCAAAGGGTGAAATGAAGTGTCCCTTGTCGGATGATTTGTGGAGCAATAGTAAAGTGCTTTCTTTCAACAACGCATGAAAATGCCATGCAGTGGAACTGAGTGATTAGATGTTATAGACAGAATGACAAAAGGCTTTCGTATATTTTTATTCTCTGATATGGTGATAAGAAAAGTGACGATGCTCATTATTTTTTTTCTCTGCATTGATGTTTAAATATGTACGATATAAGCTGGGGTTTGGTATTAATTCACGTTAACATGTCATTGTTTTGATTTCTTTTATTCAGTGTTTATTGTCATGAAGTTTTCATGGCCAACAATTAACATTTCTGGTTAATGGGACATTTCTGGAGGATAAAAGACCCATCTGTTCCAGAAATATCTCTATTAACCACTCCATGTTCACTGAATGTTTGTAATGTTGCACTTTCTGCTCATTGGATGATTGTCTGATTATTTTCTTGTTTTGTAAGATGTTGTGTAGCTTTTGCTTTAATACTAAATGCATTTCTATCTGGGAATTGGAAGCTCAGTCTAGCTGCACTTACACATAAATGATTTCTTTAAAGCAGATAGGTGTGTGATGTGCTGTTTGCCTTATTTGTACATCACTTTGGAGAAAAGCATCTGCTAAATAAAAATAAATGCAATATTTGTTCAGAAAATTTCCCTATACAGGACATGTGAGTGGCCTGTAATTAATTCTGTAATTGTAACTGCAATTGATTCATATATTGTAATATGAAACATGAAAGTCAGACCGGTATCCATTTGACAACAGTACATAGTCCTCTTTGGTCTTCGGGCTAGATCGATTTAACTTTTATTCAAGGCAAATGGCTGTGGTATTTCACTTGGAACACAGATACTATGTGAAGTACAGTATTGCGAGGACAGGTAGATATTATGGTGGTAAATATTCAGTAAAGTACAATGGAAAAATTACTGTTTTTCCAGCATCATACCAAACAGTGTGCTGAAAATCATACAAATGGATTTTGTTTCAAAACTAACTTAAAGCACTCCAAGGTCGATATAAAAGCAATATTTCTGTGACATCACCTTCTTTTGACTGAAAAGAACATTATTTGAATGTGAAATAAGTACCAGGAGCGATCCGTTCAAAACAGAGCCGAGCAGAATGCGGATTTGCATAGGCCCGTTTGGTAACCACACCACCAAGATGAATGGCAGACCAATCAGTTCCACTGGAATCGATCTGAATCAGTTCGGCCTGAATGCACACACCACCAGCTACTTTATTGCAAATCAATCATTTTGAAAGATTCACCAACAAGCTATCAATTTGAGATGTCTTTGTTACATCTTTAGTGGTGTGAAAATTAGCTAATCCATCAGACACAGATGAAATAAAAAATATATATATATAATTATTTATAATTATTTCTCAATTTCTCAAAGTATTTGCTCAAATACTAGACCGATCTTGAGCCAAGTATTTAAGAATATGTAAGAATTATCATGGAGCAAGTAATGTCTAAATCCAGCAAGTAATTTATTTTTGTTATTTTCATATATAGTAGTTCCTAATTTACTAAGTTATTTGTAAGTAATTATACAAAGTACTACATACACAGAGTTTAACAGAACAACAGACTGAAGCTGTTTCTCTTCTGGCAGGTGCCAACTTTTATAATCTAAATAATTGATAGAAATATCAAAATATTTTTATTGACTAGCAAAACTTTCCTTAATCTCTCAAATGTCTTATGATGAGCTGGGTATGTTGCTGTTTTGCTTTTTCTTGGTTCTATAGCGTTGTTTTGCTGATATTATTTGAACAAGAGATATTGATATCATTGGAAAAATATGATGAAAATACACTTCAGCAATTATATAAGTATAGTAGTAAAATAGGTGTCCCTGCATTTTGTCTTTTTACTGTGTGTACATTCACTTTCTATTATTGTTATCATCTTTTTCTCCTCTGTAAAGTTACGATTTCTTGGCAGAACTTGCTCCCCGATGCACACTGTCAGGTTACCAGCTATCTTTACTCCCCCAGATCATAAGGCCTTGTGCTAGATGGGCGTCACTGATTGGATAGCTGAAGCGGCAGCTCACTGCCACTGACAGACAGTGAAGGTGAACATATCTGGCCCAGGTGGCAATTAGCTACTGTACTGTACTGTACTGCAAACTGCAGAAATTGAAGATGCAATCAAAATAAACATCTCAGATAGTCTAAGGCCCATGATCAAGTGTATAATCATATTTGGCAAGATTTTTTTATGACGAAAAAGGACAAGGTTTTAGAACACAAATACATCGATTTTAATTTGAGAAAATACAAAATGAAACCATGTACAATTTATGTACAAACCTTTTGTACAAGACGGTGTATTTATCACTGATATCATAGTCAGGTAGATCAACTCAGCACCATCAACATCCACTAATCCTTTTAGTTTAAACAAAATTAAAATAAATTAGATCGTAAGGTCAGGCTTATTTTCCTGCATTTAACATGGCAGAGAATGGTACACACTTCACATGAGTAATGTAAAAATCTCCTAATGTGGTTTTCTAGGCAGCAAATAATGTTTCGCATCCATATTCACATTGCCAAATTTTATTCACTTAAGACTTTAACCCCCCCCCCCCCCCCCATCCGCTATATTTAAATGACCAGAAATTAAGAACAATGTTTGTGAAATCCAACCACCTAAAATAAGTCAGGAGAAGAGATGGAAATATGTTACCTTTTTGCAGCTGACATTTGGAAAATGATGTAAAAATAAATATTTTCTATTATTAAGCCTAAAATCAGCCTAAGCATAAAGACTTAACAATCAGGACTAAGGATGTGGCGGATTTTCTAGAAAATCTGATGCCCTTCTTTGCTTCCACTGTGCATCTCTGCCATTTTCGGACTTTCTTAGGATGATTTTACTGTTGTTTTTTTTTTTTTTTTGTCAGTCACGCTCCTGGTTTCCATGATGTGCTCCGCGTAATCAGTCACACAAAGCACACATGCCACCTCTCGCGATAGTGGGTTTTCGAGGGCCCTCCTTTGGCTTAACACACTGCCTGGCACTGGGGCATAGAGGCATTCTTTTGGCTTGGATGTTCTCTATGCCTGGGTGAAATTTCGTTCCCCCCTGGATGCTATAGTAGAGGAACTCTTTTCGATCGAAAATGACTGAATGATGCTCAGTGAAATGCCATAAACCTCAATACTGGCCAGCACTGTCTCCCATGCCAATCATTCAGAAAGGCATTCTACGAAGACATACCTGTGATTATCAATCATTCAAAATGACATTCAAGTGTCTATATTCAGATAAACTGCGTGAATCATAATCATACAAATAATTGTTTTCTGGGATATTGTTATATGAGTGCTCAAAAATAAAGGATAAACATTGTATATGTTAAATAACAGATCAACAATCACAACTCTTTTGGAGAGAAAAGGCAGTAATTAGATACAAGAGCTTGCAAAATGGCTTTGATATAGCAATCTGAATTAATATGCAGATAAAATGGAATGTACACAAAGCATTTCAAAACATTTTACATTGTTCTTAATCACTTTTGACCCTTACATTTTCAATAATAATTGATTTTGATTAAAAAGAACAGAATAATTAAATTAAAAAAGAATAAAACAGCTCATTTATGTAGGTCCTTTTTACATATGGGTATAGGGGTAAAAGTGAAATTAGCAGTGAGTTTTCAGCAGTCTTTGTATAGGTACATTATACTTACATTTGTTGACTACTTGCTACGTAATGTAACAACTTATAATTACAATTCAGAATTTCACTCCAGAAAAAAAACTTTGTGGGTCAGTATCAACATAACCATACTACACCCAGTCGACAGACAAAGTCATGAGATTGTTAGAAAAAAAAAAAAAGAGAAACAGTGGTACACAAAAGGTACACAAGCAAAATGTAGCTGTTAAATACTCTTTTTTAATGACATCAAGAATTGCAATAAATTTGACTAGCAGATCCTGTAATTTCCTTCCCATGGTATGTCTCGTTAAGCAAAGTGTGGCATGCTCACGCAGTACGGAAAGTAGCAAAGCGCTGCGTTTTTCGGGTGAGACTGTCAAATATCGTGAATATACCATGCCTATTCTGTTACTGGAGAAACAGCTGTGCTCACAATTCCAATTATTATTCTGTTTATATCATTCTGCACTTTGTGTTACACCCCGCGACCCTGACCAGGTGAAGCGGTTAGAAGATTTCGCGTTACAATAGATGCTGAATTTGAAGCATTTCAACTTGCTAATAACTAATTGAACTCATTTATGCACAAATACTGTCATAAGCAGCCATATGAAAACCTAATTGTACTGGAGCATTATAATTGCAAATCCCTATTAGACTCTAAGATGTCCTATTATGATATATGGACATGTTATTTCGTTTTTATGCCAGTGCTGTTCTTTTTTAGATACTTATGAGAACTTGAAGAGAATAATGACCATACAAAATACATTGCTCATCTGTCTGAACTCCTTTTACTAACATTTCTGTACAATTTTAGAATATATGTGTACTTCTGGTGCCCTGGTAGCCCATATGTTGTAAAATGTAAAAATAAATGTTTTTAAAAAATGGAATTTATGGTTATGTGGATAGAAAATATTTGCAGGTATAAACCTGTCATGAAATGTACAACAGAGTGACGTTTAACCTCTCAAACCTTCAGTAATATACACTGTAAATGTGAAGAGTCTGCTACTAAAAGCGGCTGTTCTTGTGTTTCGTGGATTTACTCTGGGAACTGGATAACAAGCACATTTAACTTTGTAGAAGGGCTGTTTCTGACAGAATAACTTGAATATTGCATTCAAAGCCAGCTTGTTTATAGCAGTCCAGCAACTCAAACATGACTGAGCTGTTTTCGATAATCAGAACGTTTTATTCCTGAAAGCCTCCCGGGTTAGAGAATCAGAATTATGTCATGGAGAACATCCAAGCACTTTGTTGCCTCCATGCCAAGAATTTGTCAGGCAGTGGTTACAAAGGAGGACCCGTATATACCCAGTCGCGATGGGTGGCAGTCCGATGCCATTGCGTTATGAACAGCTCTCGTTCAGTTGTTACTGTTCATTCACATTCATTTTTGCCACAAATGATATTCTGCAGTGCATCTCCAAATGCAAAAAAACAGGTAACAGGTACTTCAGGTGAGCAACTCTCACCCTCGACCAAAACAGCTCAGCCACACAGAGTATCCTTACAGCAGGCAAAAATCCTCACTTTTAATATGCATGTGCTGCTAAAAGGTAAATGCCTGCTAAGTTTTATGATCAATATGCGTTAATATGTTTTATGTGTCAATAATGGCAAGATGGAAAAGCTTAATTTACATACTGAATTATGGCATTTTATACATTTCGAAACTGATTGGCCACTGGGATAATCATTTAAATGGATATATACAAATAGATTTTCACAGATTCTGGATTGTTCCAAAGGTTCAAGGTTCAGTTATTTGTAGTGAACAATATTATGTAAGATAGAATTATTATGCTGGACTGCATTTATTCAAATTATTCTGTCACATCTCTTGTATTGTGCCTTACTGACCAATCTTGGGGAAAAAAAAATACATAGCCAATGCTATGCAATGCATGCTATGACAATATCGAGTCCTATTTTTCTGCAAATCCCAGTCCGTTTAAATACTTTCTAAGTGCAAATATGTACAAGTAGTACAAATATGTCTGGTTGCCATAGAGTATAAAGTATTGTGTATCCTTCTTTGGAAGTCGTTCTTTATGTTTCTGAAATGACCCTCATTCTCCAAAATGGGTAATTATGGAGTCTGGGCATATCAAAGATGAATTATTGCTGTATTACAACTAAATAA
>JAODKL010000041.1:7757163-7774504 GCA_026780765.1 Petrocephalus schoutedeni
CCTGCCAGGCAGTCCACCGTTTTGCCTCCTCTCAGTTCCCTACCGGATGTAGATATATATATTTTTTTTTTTATCATTGTGACATTTTTTTCTTTCAAATGCTTGGGGCTGTACATCTCTTTTTTGATTGTCATGGTATACATGTGTGTATGCAATGTATGTGTGTACATTTCTTGAAATAATCTTTCAAACAGCATGGAAGTAATCATTCATGGGTGCAAGCAGGAAGATCTCCTCTATTGTCTCTGACCACATGGTTATCCTAGGTCTGTGGTACAGGTATAGACAGTACTGTTTCTGCTGACGCTCCGTCATCCACGAGAAGGTCCCTGCACCCCACGTGACATCGATGGTCTGCACTTAGCATTCGTCTTCAACTTCTCTGATGGTTGGAATCAGGTTCCCAGCCGTCTTAGACTGATTGACTTGATTGGCCATTTGAGTGCTCATAGGTTTGATTTGAATGTTCCTTGGGTAGGAATTCTCTGGTTCATCTGTAAACCAATTCTTTTCTGTGAAACAGTAAGGTGGTACAAACACAGAAGGAGGGAAAATACCTGTATCAGTCACAGTTTTTTTAACGTAATGCTTTCTAACCTGCTTCTCTTTTGTAGCCTTGATGAAAATAGTAATTTCATGTTCACACATATGAAAATTCACCTTAATAATGATTTTGTTTTCTGTTGAAAGTTTAGTCTTGTTCTCTATATATATTGTAAAAATACTTGCCTTTCTTTTCCTATTATTCGTTTTTGTCTATGATTTTGCACAGACAATTGCATAGAGAATGTTTTTTTAATTATTTAAAATGTCAACATCATTTCATTATATTGAAGAAAAATGTTCAGCAAATATATCATGATTAAAAAAGAAAAATTACAGTGATTACGAAAAAAAAAACTGCTCAAGATTGTTCAAGATTGGTACTGGTGTACTCCCCAGGTACACATGGGGAGTACACCAGTTTTTCTCCAAAGTGCTAAGCATTACAGCACTCGGTCACTGATCTTACAAATGTGATATTTTAAAAGTACTATTATGTCAACAATATTTGACAAATTTGGAGGATATACATTTCTGGGAAAAAATTGTATTACGATTAAGAAAAAAAAAAAAAATCCCCAGTATGGATTGTAATTTTCTGATTTAAATTTTGTATACACTCTGTAGAATAATGGTCTTTCTCCACAAAGCTAAGTACAATTGCTTGTATAAATTTGGCAGTTGATGCTAATTTCAACATGGCCCCTAGAAACATTAGCTAAATTTTTTCAGAGTGTGGGAATATTAAATAGCAAATAGCAATAGAAATGTCCCATTTCCTAGTCTCCACATGGCTTGATAAATGCACTCAGTTCTCTTCATCACTAGGAGAATAATTGTGTGAGTCTGCATGCAAGCATTAATGTGTATCAACACCTTTTCAAGCCCAATGCTTATATATATATGCTTAATATATGCTTTATATAGCTGCCTTAAACTGAAAACTACAATTTATGAAACAAAGTATCTCCACATACACAGTCACTTTAAGCATTAGCAAGGATGTGACATCACTAAACTGAGCTCTAACTCAGCCAGAGGATAAGTTAAAGTAGCAAGTGCATGAGACAAACATTCCTAAGTAAAGTAACACTGGTTCCCTAACTGAGGGATATTGCCACTGCTGATTTTACACACTATGGCATTTTTGGTGAACTTGCACCACAGCTTTGTAATAACCACCTTGCAATAGAAAAAAACAATGTTTCTTGGAAGATCTTTGGTTTTCCTGTTTTATACTTGGACTTCCTGTTTCGTCTAGATAAATATGGCACAAAGACCTCTAAACCTCTCTGGTTTCTTATGTTATCTTGTGAGAAATCTGAAAATCTCACGAAAAATAAAAGCTTAGATCTGAATAATAGAATAATATCCCCAGTCTCCTCCACTTCTTCTTTTAAACTTCTGCTAATATAAAACATTGTGATATAATTATTTTTAGAATTAAGGGAATCTCAAGAGATTCACTGACAGTTCATTTTTAACCTGCTGAATACTGTTTATATCATCCAGCCAAATGAGAAATAATTAAAACAAAGACATTCAAAAGAATTTACTTGTGTAGAGTCGTCTTACTTAATGGAATCAAGCCTCAAATCTGGCGCAAACTTCAAGCGAAAACCATAGTGCTTCAGCAATATCCACCATCCAAAGAACCAAAGCTGCTTTGCTTACCTTCTTGTTCTGTATCGTAAAAGGATACTGTCAGGATTTTAGGAGGTGATGAAGATGCAGGCACTCTTGGCCAAGCAACCAGGCCCTAATTTCTATGAGAAAAGCACACCACTCACAGCTTCCCGTCCTCAAGAAACAGCCGGATTCTGCACCCAGGCACCTTACAGTGCATATGTCGAACCTAGTTAATGCCGTCCAGATTCAGTCTTCTTGAGAGTCCCGTCATATACTCAGGAATATAAAGTTATATATAAACAGCAGAATTCTGCTAGATCCTACGAAGAATATTGTCATCTTCATTGACTAGTATAAATACAACTGCAACATTCATATGAAAACAAGTCATATATAGTAAATGCAATTTCCCAACCAAAAATAATTTTGAAAACTACAACGGCAGCTGCAGTTATGTAGTTATATTGCTAATGTGTTCTTGCGACGTAAATACCTACAACGACCTAAAAGTTTGCAGAAAAAAAGCCATGGACTAGTGGAGACACCGTGCCACCACAGTGATATCCCTGGCATGGAGGCAGGTGAGTCATGGGTGCAGGTAAAATGACACAAAATCTGAGCAGAAAATCCAAATCAGCTACTCCCAGCCACCCTTAACGTCCCAGCAGAAACTCAGATGCTGAACCTAGCATCATCTATGGTGCCAGATTGCCGCAAAACAGGTGATTAAATGAATACATATGAGGAGGATTGTGACGCAAAATCATAAGCATGGCTCTGACAAGCACTCTTGAGAAAGTCGCTGTGACACCTACTGTGGGCAAGTAGGCACTCGGTGAGCCAGAAAAAGCTAATTGTACAGCTGGTGGACGCCTCAGTCTTGTCAGTATATTAAAAATAAGCAGTAAGAGTTCCCCAGGAAGCACACTGCTGACAGGACTTCCTTGGATTTTTGAGTGCGAGTCAGTTAGAGGGCGCTTGACACAAGCACCAGCCCAGGCAAACCGGTGATTAAGTCCAGGTAATGCTCGGGCTGAAAGGCGGTGGGAAAGTCGAAAATTTCAGATTGCAGATAACTGTTCATTTTTCCTGTAACCTTATCTGCACTGTCTAGTGGGAGGATGTCTGGCATTGTCCTGAGGGACCACTCATGGTCAAAAAAAAATAAAAAAAACAAGCTCTAACAAGACAGCTATCATCAGCAATCAAACCTTATGGGGTACAGGTGATGATCACAAAATAACAGCTGCTTTAACACTGCAGACTAAAAATACCTAAGTTAGCCGAATGCAAAAATAAAAGTAAGACAAGTAAAGGGGTGAGAAGACTTTCAACTAAACATCCGACGAAGCTACATATCACCAAGAAAAGCTACACAAAGAAAAACGACCACATCCATCATTTACCTGGAAGTCTAAACAGAGCCATGTAGAAAGAGTTTTAAAGTAAATGGCAGAATTTGGCTTTATCTCCACCTGGTGACCACACAGTTAGGGTACAGTACGTGGACGCGGACAGAGACGTTTCTGTGGCTTAAGTAAAGCATCTGAACAGCCCACAGATATGCGAAATGTCTGGTAATATGCTTCTACGATACAGAACTTTACAAACGAAGATCACACAGTACAGACAAAACGAAAGATTCACACAGAGCTCACACATTTAGAAGTCGTTTTCAGTTCAACAAATTAATAGAAGCATGAAACTAAACAGGTCGAGATTTATACGTGGGACAAACCAAGCATTTCGTTAACAGGCATTCAGGAAAATAAAGAAGCTTTAATTCCTCTTGGGAAGGAAAATTCTACGTAGAACAGAAGGAAAATATGATCAACTGCATGCAATGCAGGTGTGTCCTTGGGCAATGCAATGACCAGGCAGCCACCTTACTTCCGATTTGAAAGCAAGAGGAATACTAAGAAAAGTTGCTTTCAAATACAAGTGGGTTTTGCCGCCCATAGGCGTTCTCCACAAGGACAGAGTTATGGTTAAAACCCAAGACAGTTTCTACTTCATGCAGAATCATTAACTTTCATACCTTGGCTCATTCTATTCATCCTTGTTGCACTTTAAAAAAAGAAGTAATCTACATAAGTTTAACAGTTTTTAAAGCAAATGACACGTCTCAAACACATTCACTGACATGACCATATCCATATTACTGTTTCACTATAATGTCTGTCTTCCGTGGTCTGGGGAATTTAGTGTAAAGTCAACAACAGCAAAAATAAATAATAATAATAAAATAATAATCTATATAAAATGTATGACTGCCACAGTAATATTTTCTATGCATATAAACTCCTTTACCCATTGTGAACATAATCTCACACATCATTGATTTTTTCCATTTAATTATTTGAATATCCATTGTATTTCACCTTATAATTCATAAAGCATATAATTCAAACTTAATTCAGGGCCGGCAGGTATTTAGTGTGTGAATGGATCAGAGATGAAAAGCACCATAGGCATGTACCTAGACTCCTTCATAGTCAGTTAGTATTCAAAGCTTCATCAAATGCAGCATTTGTTTTTTTTTTTTTTATTCATTACTTTATTTGTTTGAAAATGTTGACAAGCCAAAAACGGGAATGTTCTGGTCGTAAACATTTGCCACAGAATCCAATGCACGACAGAAACCATCGCAAGTGGGCCGCTTGTACTGGAAGCGCAGAAGTCACAGTCCGACACAGTGATTGGCCAAACTTAACAGACTATGACGAGTACCCAGAGAGCACAACACAATGGGTTCAATACTCTGAGGACAAAAGATCAGTGTCAGTGTCAGGGCCTAACTCACATCGACGTGTCACTCGCTAAGACATCCTGAAATGCATTTGCTCAGTGAATGAAATCGGGGGCTGATTGAGCTAAAACCCATATTTTTGCATCCCATTTGCTTCCCAGTTCATGCTATCCAAATGGGACAAAAGATACACTAAATTGCACTTGTCGGCTGATGCCTACATCACTCTCATTATGATGTCATCAACCTAAAAGATTTTATTTAACAGTAGTCTTGGCTGCACAACTTTTACACAGGAATATTGCCAGTCGATAATATTTAATAGGTGTAAGGTTATTAATTATTTCAGTCTAGTGCTAGGTCTACCTAGCAATTCCACTAATCGATTAACATGAATTAATCAATGGAGAAATAAAACTGAAACAGTTCATCTGCAAGAAAACAAACCTTTAACACGGGCATGTAATAACGCTACACACATACAGTATATACAAAAGACGCGGGAATGTGCCTGCATGTACATCGTGATACACAAGAAGTAGCATTGAATGCATTAAGACAACAATGAACTTCCCAATTCCTTAAATACTTACTAGTTACTGGTAAGATTTTGGTCATGTCAGGAAAAATGTTCAGTTGTTACAAATCAGACTATACTCTATAAAACTGAAATAAACTTATATATGTACACATATACATTTAGGTTTATATATTAGTACATATACATGTATTTACACACACCCATGTGTGTCTTACAATGAACAGATCAAGCAAAAACACACATGCGCAGCATTTCACAAGCCATTAAACAATGTGTTTCTTGTGGTATGAGTATTTTCCTTTCAGTTTTGCGATTTTCACTCATAGCATTGCACATTGTTTCCAGATAACATGCAACTTTTTACTTCAAATATTTCAAATTGCTAGTAGCCTTTAAAACACTGAAATTATTTAATACCAATACTAATGTGTATCTTTAATTTTGTATGAGGTGTAAAGACCTGCTAACAGAGAAGAAAACGATACCTTAAACATTTTTTCCAGCATTTTAAACCAAATTTAGCAGTGCTAAACCTCAGCCTGACATTTTACGATGCTGCCAGCACCAAGGAACTTGTAGGTTGGCCAAAGTTAACTGGCCTTTTGCAGGTACTGGTGGTGGTACTGTTGGTACAGGTACTGTTGATACCAATCATGTGTATTAGCTGTAGGATTTTTGGCAAAAGGACTTTGTGGCATTCTTACGCAGTCATCTACTTGGCCAACTGGAGAACTCTTCCCAGATTTATAGCATTGGTGCTACCTACACTATACCACTGCACACTATTATAATTGTCTTAATTTTAATACAAATATTAAACAATTTCAGCATTTTCAAAGGCAACACACTTAAAATGCATTTTATGGTCACATGCTTGCAAAAGATGGCAGTGTTGCGTGTGTATCAAAACTGCTATTGGTTTTCTGATTGTTTTCTACTTCTGCAATCGTGGTGAGTGTGTTTTGTGCAGATATGAAAAATAGTGAATACATGATATACTATTCAAATTCTGTAACACATTGTGTAGGTCAAAATTGCATTTTAACTTGATATCAAGTCAATAGAAGAGCATGGACAGCGATACGAAATTCCATGTATTCTGTATTTTTCCGAGCTTCGCTTCTTTGCTTGCAGAAACACATCTTCAGTGCTTGTCCATAATCACAATCATGTACGTCTCCCTCAAGAGACAGTGACACTGTGGTGATTCCTGTTCATTCCACTTCTGACTCAGACATGCCTGCCAGTTTACCGAAGAGAAATCGGGATAACTGAGTGAAGGAGAGTGGCGTTCAGTCATGGATGTTCCACTAAGATGATACTTAGTCCATCTTAGATGTTGCGGGATGTGTCAGAATGTGAATGACATATGGATCAAACCTGTCCAGGCCACACATCAGGTCTGCCAAATCTATATGTGCCAAGGGCCAGGGGTTATATCTGAAACAGATATGATGGGGTACCCTGACAGCTGCAGAGCGGGTGGGTGCGGGCGAGGGGTCCCAGATAAGCCGTGCTATACATTTGTTTATTAGTTATTTTATGTATTTATGATCACAATCCTAAAGATGGAGTCTGTTTGTCTTCATGTCGTTTTATGACTTTAAAGCAACACAAAATAAACTGTGTGATCAAAAAATTATTTTTATTTGATATTGGAATTGTACATATGGCGTTGTTAAATGGTAGGCCTACATGGATTATTTTGAAACATAAATGTAAGTGAAATTAAAAAATGAATCAACATGGTTAATTTTGTAATTGTATTGTAATTTTGTAATATTCTTGCTTATTCATTCGTAATGTCGCTGTGAAATTGCATTAAAATATCGAGTTATTCAGGGTTTGCTTCTTACACGCTTCACCTCTAGCAGGCCCTAGCTAGTAAGTGAAGTTTTGGCAGCAGTACGGTTAGCGAAATTAGTTGAAATACAATAACACGGGACAGACAGACATTGTGTAGCTACTAACATCTAAACAGCTAAACATTATCATTAAAGCTGATGAAGAAAATATTTAGTGCAAAATCTTCTTCTTTAAACAGTTCGCTTTGAACCTTTTACTATATTTTGGGACGTTAAGAAAACAAAGCTAATGGTGAAGGAGGTGGAGGTGCGATTTGGAAGGTTCCATATATATTTAAATTCTGGGAGGGAATATACGATGAGCATACTTTTAAACCCTAGTCTGCATTACACTTTGGCGGTGATTGCTTATGAGTGGTGTTTCTGAAACGTTAAATGTGACGTAGGGATTGAGTGCAATTTGCTTTGGACCTTTTTGAGCCCTTGTAAATAAATGTTATACATCTATGCATTGAAGAACCATAAGACAAATCTATCAAAGGCTATGATAAAATAAAGTTTAAGTAACATAATAAATTTTTCTGGTTTTTAACTATACATGTCCTGAAAAAAGAGTAATAAAATGCAACTGCTTCTTTCTACATTTAATACAATAGCATATACAAATCTATTTCAAGTGGAAGATACTTCGAAACTTAAGCTAAATTCTCACTACAACATACATTTAGCAAATGTTTTTGGATGTATTGTGAAATGCTGTTTACAAACCGATTCAGTGATTTGATGATATAAAGGGGTTAATTCCATGCACAAACGGTTTCAATTTGTAACCCCGATGGTGAATTTAAAACAATGTTACTTCTTTCTTTAGTCAATAATAATTATAATGCATATTTTATTCAACCTGATATAATTTACAAAATATAAAATGAAAAGCAACATTGTTTTAAATAAGCTATAGAATCAGTATGCAAAACAACACACATGCATCTAGTCTCTTACAGATTGTAGGACAGCTACAATCCGTAAGAGCATTACCTTCTTTAAAAAATGAAATAAAAAAATTAACTGAAATATATAATGGCGTTTCTTTATAAAAGGTATTCAAAGAAGGTCACGTAGCTATCATATGTTTTATCAATGAGCAGCATCGACTGACGAGAAGATTTCTGAATATATTCTGCTGTAACATTATTGCCTAACTACAAAGTTGCTGTTTCTTGGACAGGAAAAGTGTGGCGATAAGAAGATGATAATGGTCAGTATTGCGTAGAAAGGATGCGTGGATCACATGCAAATGGCCGTGGCAGTAACTTAGAGAGTACCATAAGACAAACAGTATGAGTCTCTTCTAGGGAAACCAAATCGCCATGGACAACGTGTCACAGATACGGAGGGTCACACGTTTTTACAGGCACGTACTTCTGTTTCTCCCTGGGTTCCCGAGGCTTGTTGCGATTCTGTCGATTGGCCGTGGGGATCGAATGGATGGAGGAGCTCTTTTTGCTCGAGCAGTGGGAGGAATGCGAGGAGTGGGACCGGCTGGTTTGGGACTGGCCCGCGTTGTGGTTAAACTGAATCAGACAGAAGACCTGGTCCGAGGACACCAGCTGAAGCTCGTACGGCGGGTTCGCTATGACAAACCTGCAGGGGGGTGAGAAACAAGGAGACAAGGGGGGAGATGGAGAAATACGGGTTCATATTTCACAAGGCGCACCAGCGGACGAACGGAGGACGGGGAGGTGACTCACCGCTTGGTGCACTGACTTGGTGCACTTAGATGTGCATCTCTCAATCGGTAAACACCAAAGCACAGCATATTATACGTTTTTAACGCTTTACAAAATAGATCTCCATAGCAACCACCGTCCTGTAACACAAAGCAATGATTAACAATTTTTATGGTCGTCTTCAAACTCGGTCAACGGTCACAGTAACATGGTTCATACTAGAGTTTTGTTCGGTACTCTCATGATAGTAAATGAATAAATGAATCGCGGGTGCTCCGCCTGCCCCGTCCACTTCCGATTAACAGATTACGGACGGGAGCAGTAGCTGCACACAGAGCGTCGCCGAAGTGGCGAAACCAACCACATCACTTTAAACATCCACTTACCCCCATATCTGCGAAAGGACCATCGTATAATGCTAGCTGTGCCACACGACACCTGTCCCTGTTTAGAAGTGTCTGCGGTGTGCTATAGCCACCTCGCAGGGCGTTCTCCTCGGCTAGAAGGCCTTCCAGCTCAGGGGTGGCCCCCCCTGTTACTAGTGTTCGGATGAGCGTGAGGCTTTTATCATTGAAGTATGTCTGCAGTGATAAATGAAAAAGCATCTATAAGCAAGCACTTTTGGCTGAAAGTCACAGCAATTCAAACTGCACATCCATTATTTGAACCCTAAGTTGTCTCATTGGTGGTGAAAAGTCCAATTACTTCAAGTTTTTTTTTTTTTCTTATCCATTTCGCCAGATGTGCATCTTAACATTTTAATAGTCTTGTGATTATGTAAAACAAAGAAATAAATATAGTTGTACTTAATTACAAAACATTGGTTAAACCAACAATACAAAAATAGGACTGCATTTCCCTTACGGTTAAACTGGAAAAAAAAAGGCAATTAAATATTCCAATTACTTGAGAATTCAGAATTTTTGGGGGTCTGTTCCATTTTATTTATACTAATTTCAATACCCATAATGCAATGTTTTTCCAGGCATGAATACTTACTAAATTAAGAGGCACACAATGTCAAGAACTTTAGATATCGTAATATGCACATTATGCGACGAGTTCTCTGTTCTTGACTTGTTATTGGGTTTTCCCTGAAGGTGATTACCATGATCATTAGCCCAGTGTAAGTCCAGTACTACCACCCTGCCCTGACAAAACAGCATGGTTATGGCTAAAGGTTGTCGCCTAGCATGTTTGTGAATTTGGCAATTTCCCATATTGCCAGTTTGTTTCATTCTGCCAATGATATGAGAATACAAAGCCCTATTTCGGATGCCCTGTGGAACAGGATTCTGCCTTTTTCCCCCCCGTTGTTAAACCATGCGTCTCCCCTGGCTTCCACTGCACTATGACATCTCTCTGGGAGGCTGACAGGACTATTGAACAGGATGATGGATGAAGGCTGTCTATTACGGGGCATTACCTTTGGCCAGTGTGAAATGCACTCCAAGGCTGCTTTGTTCTAACCTCACTCAAACTGATAGCTAGACAAATGAAGTCGTCATGCTAGAGAAAGTGCTCCTCTTCAGTACCTTTTTCTTTTCTTTTTTTTTTTTTTTTAAAAAGCAGCCAAATATCATAGGCAGATTAATATCCTTCTGCTTTGGGCAACCCTATATTTCAAATAATTTCTTGACCTACATTTAATGCTTTCCACCATGCATGCATTTCTTAAAATTCTGCAGTAGCCTCTTTCAAACCCGTTTCCCAAAACACAATAATTACCTGTTTACGATGTACTTTTAACACTTATATTACATATCTGAGTATAAACTGACCTTTATGGTGTCTGGGCCTTTTGGGCATTTAATTTTAAAAATGAATAATAAAATAAAATAAAAATTTTGTAAATTATTATTCATTATAAGTCATTATCAACAAAGACAAATTTAAGGATCACAATGAAATGAATTTTGAAAAATAAGTTGCAAAAATACCTGCTAAATAATTTTGTCCCATTAATAGATTTGTAAATTAGTGATAATTATATGTGGGGGCGGCATGATATTGCAGTGGTTAGCACTGTTGCCTCACACCTCTGGGACCTGGGTTCAAGTCTCTGCCCTGGCTCCATGTGTGTGGAGTATGCATGTTCTCCCTGTGTTATCGTGGGGTTTCCTCCGGGTACTCCGGTTTCCCCCCACAGTCCAAACACATGCTGAGGTTAATTGGAGTTACCCAATTGCCCATAAGAGTGCATGTATGAGTGACTGGTGTGTAAGGGTGCCCCATCCTGGGTTTTTCCCTGCCTTGTGCCTGTAGCCTCCGGGATGGGCTCCAGACCCACCCGTGACCCTGAACAGGATAAGTGATTACAGAAAATAGACAGATGGATGGATAGTGACTTCATGTATCTGCATTTACTGTTAGCAATATTATATGTAATATATGTATATTCAACTTTAGGTTCACACTCTGCGAATGTTACTATATATGGAACAATTAAAAAATACTCAGTGTGTATTACATATTTAGTGACAATAATCTTAAAACGGTTTTCTTGTCAAATGAAGCGATTATTTTTTATTTTTTAATTTGGCACGTGATAGGACAAAGAATAAGCCTCAGAGTGGTTATTTTATCTGCTGTGGATGGACCTCCTGTCATAATACTGAGAAGGCGGCCTGTTAGCCTGTGAGTTACAGTAGTTAACAGGAAGCCAACAGCTACGTTTTGCTACTGCTTTCTCACTGATAAGCTCAGCATACATTTACAAAGCTCTAAAGAACTTAGAGGTGTCATTCCACGGGTAGGAAACACAATCAATGGTATTACTTAAATGGCAAACAATACAAAGGTAAAACATATAATCCAAACTGGAAACTGGGTAATATGGAATTAAATGTTTATTAGAGTACAGTTAGTGGAAATGCCCACATAAAGGAAGAGGATGATCTGAGTGATCTCTAGACTTTTATAACTCAAGGCACTATGAAGTTATAGATTTGCATCAATATTGTTTTTATAGATATAGATTTTCCTTTTTAACGAAGTATAATTTGGCTTGCATGGAAGTTCTGCGGTACTGACCTGCAGAGTTCAAATAAAGAACAATTCTGCAGCTTGTACCTAAAAGCTACATATATAGCAAATATTATCCCCAGTATAAGGTAGCTCAGTCAATATGCCCATATTGTGGAAGCCCATGCACGTACCGCACTCATTAGGGAGTCCAGCACGCTGACCGCAAATGCCGTCCCGCATGCAAATGGCTGCGTGAGGTATAGCTCTGTGTCTGGGTCGTCGTCATCGTCTTGGTCCAAGAACTGAACATTGGTGTCATTCACTGGAGTCATTGGTGTTATCCCAAGTACAAACACAAAAACCAGTTAGCAGGAAGTAAAACAACGAGAGCAACAATCATTCCATACCATACTATACAATACCATAATATACCATCAAGGGCGTGAATTTGGGTATGGACACAGGGCCGTAACTATTAATATTAACTATTAATTAATTTTTAAAGCGCTAAAAATCAAATTTGCCTGAATAAAAAATGGGCTAGAGGCACCACTAGAGATTTTGAGCCCCATGAAAGCAGATTATTGGACCCCCAACACAGACCTTGTTGCACCTCCCACCCCCTTTGCAATGCCCACCAAGGAGTGGGGGGTTTGGGATGGATTGGGTCCCTACCAATGCTGAAATCAAACCTACGCCCTTGCTTAACATGGCTGTTATCCTCAAGCAATTAAACTTAAATCAGATTAAATGCCCTTTGCTGATGTTCCTTAGAAAAGGGGGAAATAAATGCTGACTTTCACTTTCATTACTCTATAGTAATACTATAGTACTGTAGTATAGTACAGCATGGAGGTGACCAGTGTATGCCAATTGGGTCCTCTGGGACCCACAGTCGGCGCATGTCTTTGCTCCTTCCGAGTTCCCTGTCAGACGGTCCACATTTACTGGGAGCTTGGTGGGAGCAAAAACGTGAACGTGTCTGTGGGTCCCAAAGGACCGGACTGGGAAACACTGCTCTAGACCACATTCACTCATCCACTTAAAGTCATGCATTCCTGCAGCTGGAAATAAATATTCAAAGAAAGAATAAAGACTCTGTGTGGGTGGGAAAAACATAAAAAGCAAATGGATAAACCTTAATAATGATGGGGAAAACCTACACTCTATTTCAATACAGCCAAATAAATTGCAAATTTAAGTACATCCGTCTACGTACTTCATCAATGATCCTCAGTATGAAATGTGCATTGGTTGCTACAGACAATTACATTTCAGCAGTTCCAGCGATCATATGAAATATCAGATGTCATGAAAGTTTTTTTCAAAGGAATAAACCAGACAGCACCCCCCTGAGCTGGCACTACTGACTCCAAGTTCTCGCTCCCTACAAGTTTGACTGTACCACTGGACATTGTTTTCTGATAAGGCAATGAAATCCTACTTCACAAAGGTCTCCTTTGTTTCACTGCATCTATGCTTTGGAGATTAGGTCTAGAAAAAAAAAATAAACAGCTTAAAGGAAGGTTTGATCTCGAGTTTTGTTTTTGAAATTTTATTTCTTCTCAGACTTCCTGTGAGCTGCAAAAAGAAACGTCAGTCATATTGACAAGAGGCTTGATGAAAAGGGGGCCAGGGCCAAAGAAACAAACTGCGAGGAGATGCTATGGAAACAGCCACAAGGACAGACTTGTGTGATCAAAGGCCTCGCGATGCTTGGAGGGAAAAAAAAATCATTAAAAAGGCCAAAACAAGACAGTCAATTTCAACCAGAACTAAGAATAAAATGTGTTCAAAGTGATGCCATGGGAGCGGTTCTCTATTGCAGCCAGATAAATCAAGAGCAACTGATGGAAAGATGACACTGCAGGAGAAGGACAAAGGCGGAGCTTACCCAGTTCAGTTATCATATGAATGTTGGCTCCACTTTTTTTGTCCTGACTGAGTGTAACCAAAGGTGGCAGTTTGCCAGGTTGAGCTAATTATGCAAAACAGCGTTGGGGAGGGAAACAATTGTCAAAAAGTGAGATCAATCATGAGGCACCGCAGGGTTGTAGGGTGTATATACACATATACAGCCCAAAATCCTTATATAAACCTCAAGAAAGAGGTTTAGCTTGTCCGTATGGGTTACAAGAGTAAATGCTGTATAGTCTAGAGATGAACAATTATTCTACTGAACTTATACAAAACTTAGGGTATAGTATGGGGAATGCGCAGTAACATTTAATCAGTACAGAGTTGGTGTTCCTATTTGATATGTGGGAAAACCCATTATACAGATATGTAGCTAAAAGCTAATGAAAAGTATATATACTTGGCACAGTGCTGACAAATCAGAATAGTTTAAATCAGTCCCCCTGCTGAAACTAAATTATAATCATACAGACTGCCGTTCAACGGCAGGCTCAACGCTCCAGAGTTACAGCCTAAACGTCTACTACAGTCAGTTAGTTTGTCAGCTTCTACTGTGGCTGGACTGGACCCAGTGAAGGTGCGTTAATTAACAGAAATGGCCCAAACTCATGCATAATTGTCCAGGTTGGGTGTATCACGGTAGGTTGCAAGGACACATGTCTGGCCTTCGGGAGTTCCACATTCTGTGTCCAGTAACAATCATAACTGCATCTGTTTCACATTGATTTTGTCATGTTTGCTGTTGCCGTTAAAGGCACGGTATAGCGAGAACAGACTAACACCAATAGAAAACGACGAGATGAGTAGGAGTCAGTCCGTCAAGTACTTAAAGAGTTTAGCTATAAAGTAACAAGTTCCACTAATAGTCACAGTGCTTCCAAACATAGAATGCAGTCATAAAGGTGAGATGGAGTCCAGTCATACCCCTGCCTTTAGAAGTGCCTTTGCTACAATGCTATATATTTGGGTCAAAGGAGACCTTTAGATGCCAGTCTGCAGTGCTTTGGTGCACACTGAAATGTAAAACTTTCATGAGTTCCTGTGCCAGGGGAATAAAGGCAGATTCATTGTTATTAATAAATGGACCCATTTCATTTTTATCCATAACAGCAATTCTATTCCCGTAAAATTACTCTTCTTCCACAAGTCTTTTTTCCCCATTCGTAATCAAACTTCATGGAGGTGAAAATGGGTTAAATACAAATATATTATGACATATTGGCTGTCAGTGGTATCCTGGGTGGATTCCCAAAACATAAATATAAATGTAAATATGAAACTCAAACTCTGTGGAGCCAGCAAGGTTGGAGGAATCCATTATTCATGTTGTGTTGGAAAATAAAAGTTTTTTTTTGCCATTTTCTTTTGATGCTTGGGTTTCAAGCTGCAATATCATCAACATACCTAGTTCTGTTATGATTCGGATATTGGCTCCAGCTGTGATGGTGGACTCTCGTGTTAATCCGTGTACTGGACTGTTTTCTGGAGACGACCTATCCATTCCAGGAGGTGTAAACCCTTGATGGAAACAAACAGATTTAAACACAGAAGTCAAACACTCATGACTTGTAAGCTGGTTAATTCTAAGTGCAACAGGAAATGTTGCTCTAGCTGTAGTTGGCTTGTACAGACAACTATGACAAATACTACAGGTCTTCTGGTATCTCAATACCTGCTTTGTAGTGAACGTCAGATAAATTATAGTTGAATTTCAGCTTAAAGCATTCCTTTAGCCTAACTGGGCACTCATGCCAATTTTACACAGCCCGCAATTATAAACACTGTAACATACATACCACTTCATTCTCTGGCTTTGCTGGTAGATTAAAAATATAAATATCCCCCGGTATAACTGTTTTTATAATAAAGTTCAAAGCTGTCAACAGATAAATGGGGAAATGCCGAAAACAGTAACAGTTACCTAAATATTGCAAAAGAGATGCATATTTTGCTTTTAAGGGTCAGTAGAGGCTGATTTAGCATTTATAGCTACCCATCTACTACTAAATATAAATTTTATATGTTGTTCATTTTGTTACCATAAAAGTGGTGATGTGGAACCTGAAAACCTTTTATCAGGAAAAGTGCCATTCAGAGTCATGGAACACAGTGACACGAGTACAAATTCACCAGACCTGACATCCTTGCATTTCTTCAAGCTGACAAGTAAACACCTTAAATCAGTAATGCTATATGCATAATACATTGCCCGTGTTTTGACATCCATCACCCTATGCTGACTTAGGAAAAACGGGCGCTTACAATGGCAGTTGTAACGCAGGAAATATATTCAGGTCACAAAAGTTTTAAAAGAATTGCAAATTCAGTACAGAGGCTATGCCACACACTGTCAGGATATTCAAGGTACCACTGCGGCTTTACGGATAGCCCTGTAAAATGGAGGAGACGCAACTGTTATAGCATTTGAAACGAGTAACTTTCCGCTGAGTGTCTCGTTATGGCAACGACAAAACATCACTACAGTGGTTAGGAACATTCTCCGGCGACTATAAACAACAGTGGAGCCTTTGACTTCATACGGTATTTATTTGTAGCCATCGATGGAATGTGACACATACTTACACCACAGTGACAAAATTCCATGTGCAGCTACATTTATTCATTTATTTATTTATTTATTTAGCGTAATACACTAAAGCACAAAACTAAAACGGATACTTTTGGAAAATATACACCCAGCTGTATAAATTCAGTTCTCTTCGCATGGTTAAATATCTAATACTGAATTTTAAGAACCCTGCTAACATGGCAAATATGACAGGTTTTTTTTTTATGAAACCAATATGGCAGACAGAAAAACCAAAATCTGTAGACAGTCAGTATCCACTTATCGGCATTTCTGAGCTGTCATGCTGTATTAAATATATACTGTATGGTACATAAGAAAATACGTAAATACGAATCCAAACATAACCACTAGTAAATACAACCAATAGTAAATGATAATATAATAAGCTAATTCTGTCATTATCTAAGCATTACTGAATATAACCTAAAACTGAAACGTGGTTATCTCATTAAAGATGTTATATAGATGTTAAAACATTTCATATAGATGTTAAAAAGCTGTTCAACTTCAACCCCACAGGCGATTTTAGACAATGAATAAAAATTCCATCATAGAAAGCTTCTTCCGCTATGGCCTTTTATTCCAGCAAGATTGTTTTACCCCCAACTCCAAATCCAGATCTATTAAACATTGATTACAAAAATATCTTTGATGTTCTGAGCTTTGCAGGACAATGGTAATAAGAGATTCTATGGTTCACTCCACCACGTACACTGACTAAATGTCTAAGCTGATCACAATTAATTTTATACATGTAACTTCAACATTGCCTAAAGGGAATTGACTTTTAACAAGAATGGACTAGAAATAAGTACAAACTAAGGTTCCCTAGCTGCAAATATCAAGGAAACAAAATGGTTGCAAGCCATA
>JAODKL010000041.1:7774604-7798945 GCA_026780765.1 Petrocephalus schoutedeni
CCTTAAAAAAGGAAGAATACTATTTAAAATTAGTAAAAAATTATAAAAGGTAATTAATACATGACATTTACATGTGTAGCTCTGCCATTTAAAATGGTTAAATCCCAGTAGGCACAAAAGTTTGTGTTAAAAAAAAAAATTAGCCTGAATACAACAACAAAAATATTACAACATGTTACTGGCTGTATGATCTACTATTTGTCCTTACCAACTTAGAAGTTATTACTGATTACATCAAAAACAATAGCGCATATTTACATGATGATGGCTTTATTACAAACGAAGAGTAGAACCCATGCATGGTGACTGGAAAGACGATTATGCAAATTCGTCAGCAATTCACTGGTCATATGCACTACTAATGTAGCAGGCTGACAACCAAAAACGTCTAGTCAAAAATGCTTGGTCATGATGTGGCAAGGAGCTATGGGTAGAATCATTATGCACCCGCTCCCTCTGCTAAACACTCATACTACTGCATACCATGTCTTACTACTGCACCATTTCAGGCAATTCGCCTCCCAGCAGGGAGGAAATGCTGTATCAGGAAATGCAGATGAGTCTTCGACGCATAATGCTGCATTAATTCTGCCTCCTAACAGAATGACTAGCAAATTGCACCCCTCCCCCTTTTTTATTATTGCTGGGACCGGGAATTCCTCCTGCTGTTACGAGACAATGGCCATTTGTTGAGAGCATGGTGAAAGATTAATTGCGAGACCGTGTCACGCTCCTCCACTAATCAGAAGTCCATCGCCCCTAACCCTTGCCCTATCTGAACCACAAATGGGTGACACCAGGAGCCCACAGCCCTCATCCAACAGAACCCTCCGCCTATCTGACTACTACTGGACTTCAGTTATGGCGTCTCTCCAGCTGACTTAAGAGCTGCTGTATTTGTGTAGTTTTGCTTTATTTCCTTCGGCGCCTGTTACAGGCAGTCCCCGGGTTAAGAACGCCCAATAACTTACTTACAAACTTACAAGCTGACTGCCACAAGGCCACCAATATTAAAAATTCAAGTTAAGTACAAAAGTTTGTAATAATGAACGTACACACTACTTTGTGAGGCCCGTGAATAAACCTTCAACAGTCTGTCGGCGTAAGGTGCAGCACAGTAGTGTATGTAGTTACTTTTATATTACGGTATTATGTTCTGTATTATTATTGTTCTGATTTACCTATACTTTTGAATTCAAGACAGACCTAGGAGACAGCACTCGCTCAACCCTTGAGGATGGCCTGCATTTGTGAATTCCATGCCAATACAGAACATCATTAATAGACTACAGATGTGCACTTTACCAGGCTGTGTCACGGAAGTTCCAGCAAAACACCCACCAAGAGGCCTACTGCACGAGGTCTACCCCTGCCACTGTGCACTCTTAAAATATCAAGTATGAACAGTTTGCTTATGCAAGCACAACAGGGGACTGCTGGTACAGCTATATAGTACATGCGCCAGCCGTATGCATTTTTTTTTTTAAGCCGAAAAAGTTATGTTGCATACTTACTTCATGGTATCCATAAGCTGGTGTTTTAAATTAATAGCCTACTAGAAGTGCTGCACCTTCCAAAAGTGAATATATTTTCAAATGCAATGTAATCAGTGGTATACGTGATATGAAAAAAAAAATACATTTGAAATCTACTTTTCAAAAAACAACCCGAGAACGTTTGGCTTACAGCTGTATCATGTAAATTTACTGCAATTATATACATGAAAAGGTTAGCTGTTCCTAAACATGGTACATTAATCGGCAGGTTCAGCTGTCAAACAGATTGATGCGAGGTCCTTTAAATCACCCAGAGAGAGAGATTCTCTTTGCCATGTCCTGTCCCCTGCAGGCAGCAGATTGAAGTATTATAGGGCAGACCTTACCTTGGGAATTAGCCTGCAAGACCCCAATGCTGTCATCAAACTGCATAGATTTGATGTTGAGTGATGCCAAGATGCATTCCTTGTCCTGCAGTGAAGCATCATCGATATTGCTCTGATTGGCTGACAGAATAACGCACATGTCGCAGAGGTTGATGTTGACAGCTCTCAAATTAGCCCGGCTTAATGGTGTACCCTTTGGCATAAAAAACAGAGGAAAAAACAAATTAAAGATTGAGAGTGGTGCTCTGGGAAATTAGCTAACAAGTATGCTTTTTTTTTAATGCTGTGACATTCAACTGATCTTACTCTGCACTGAAGAGTCAAGGATGTGTGCTAATCTAAAGGGTACATGGTCCTGCTGGCAGTGTTACAGGG
Organism: Petrocephalus schoutedeni; assembly: GCA_026780765.1. NCBI lineage: Eukaryota > Metazoa > Chordata > Actinopteri > Osteoglossiformes > Mormyridae > Petrocephalus > Petrocephalus schoutedeni. The sequence goes on from JAODKL010000041.1 coordinate 7,776,862, forward strand.
TTAGGTAGAATAGTACTTTATTCTTCAGTTAGAAATGAGAGCAAGGATCACATTTCGCAGATGTTAATCAGTGTGTATGTTCTCAGTTAGCATACTGTTAAAGCATAAAATATATCAGTGAAATTTACAAAACATGAAAGTGTTTTGGCCACACGTTGCCTTCAAATACAAATACAATTATTTAAAAAATGCTTCATTCACTATGGAACACTGAAGAAGCAAATCCCAAAACTTTTGTTTTGTCTTTTTTTTTGGTAGCAAGAAAGGCCAATCTGTAGTGCTGGCGATTTACCGGCTTCTTAGAATCGGGTGATTGGCGTTTTATATGTAGACTGATAAATGCTACAGCGGAAGCCATTAAATGGCATTCTGTTCAACACTCAAGGCATTTAAAGGCTTTAAAAACCAAAATACCAAAATAAACAATGACGTTTGGCGAGACAGCTTTCATGGTGTTCCTACTGTATGCAATCAATAAATCAATCAAATCACTCAATCCATAAATATATACATTTTAAAAAAGATGCAACCAATTACAATTAGAGGAAAATGGAAAGTGCTGCATTAAAATACTGCTTTAAATTTATCGTGCACTTGATGGAATTCGCCCTGACACAGCCTGTGCTGCTTATGATTTAATCATCTGTGCCTGACAACAGAGCGTAAACCGTGGCTAGGAACGGCGACCCGCACTCACAGGCAGAATGGAAACCTTGGGGAAGTTGTGGAGGGTATCCCACTCTCTCTTCAGGTAGTCCAGGGACCCCACAAACACAATGGGCTTCAGCTCATGGTAGTGGAAGTTGCTCGCTCTCAAAGGCATCACCAGGTTTCTCAGCCCGATCACAGCAGAATTGACATCCCCGAAAATACAGACCACCACGTGACCGCTCAGGACCGTCATGGCGGCTTCGCTTCTCGTCTGAAAAGGGAGGGGGGATACAGTCTATGAATTATCACATAATGATAATGACGGTGCGTGCGTGTGGGCAGAAAAGGTGACTCGGGCTGATGGCAAAGACTCCCACTTTATCTTATTACTCCCTACCATAATTGAGACTGTTCAGCAATAATTCACTTTGAATTAGTGGATTTGCCCTAGTAAAATCGGGAAAACATTTTGTCTTTTATCAGTTAGTATCTGGTGCTACACACACTCTGATTAATGTACTTTCAACAATTCCAAGAGTATATATTTTATCCACCTCTTTTTGCGCCATAAATATTAGTCTGTAATTTAAAGGTGCTTTTACCGTTAATTTATTGAGATAGGTACAGCATCATAAATGCATTCAAGTTGCTTTATGTATAAAGTGATGCAAAATAATGTTTCATTAACAGGGTGCAACTTGCAGGGGGACGTGCCACGCAGGTGATTACAAGTGTTTAACAGCAATTTTTGCACAAGCCACTTGTTTTGGATTACGTGACACGTACTGGTGTTGATCCGAGAATTGTGAGATTTCTGGTGCCACAGGCAGTAATACCCACCAGGATAGCCTTATCGATGTCTCGGGGTAGGCACCAGTGAAACATCCCCGTGGAATCATACTTCTTCACGCTTATTTCCGTGTGATCAATTTCATTTCCCGCATAGGGGTCGTGCCTGACGGGGACAAAGACGGACATTAATGCAGCAGAACCGCACTCCCGCACCTACAACAGTGAGGCTACATATATATTTTCCATTTCGTAACCTTGGGAATATTACGTTAGATAAACCCCATTTGGTTTCCGTAGGATGAAAATTAATTGCACAACTTCAGTTCTGTCTTTCACGTTCACTGATGTCAGAATTTGTTAAAAATGGCAGAAACCGTCCACATGGGCCCCACTGTCAGCAGTGGGATGGACGGGATGTAATATGCAGGCTTTAGTGATTGAATGGCAAGAGAATGGAATGACAATTATGTGCTTTTACGGCATACAGTTTCTGACATGATGTTCTACTCGGTAAAAGCTTTAACAGGCTGCAGTTTAAATATTTTAGCAATTTGCCCAATCATATTTTGCTCCCCAAACTCAAGACCATTAAAGTTTCAGCAATGTGTCACGACCAAACAGGCTAATTTATGTCAGCAGTATGAACAGCTGATTTTAATTCTACGCAACACTGACCATAAAAGTGGCCTCACAGCTGAGCTAGCTGTGGTTATGCGACATTCACATCAACTTCCAGCTGACCAGTGAGCTATACTAAGAGTGGCATGTGTGTAAAATGTATGTAAAAAAATCTCTTTACAGAGATGCAGAGATGACATACAGAGATGATGAGCATATTTAGTTTACATGGATGCATTCCTAGTATTTTATCTACAATTAATAGCAACAATGTACTAGTCAATTGACTCCTTTATTTATAGGATAGCTTTTATATGATTCAAAATGGGAATCTAAATGTTAAGCTATCAGGGTGGAGAATGAAACTGGTATTTACATACTATAATAATATTAGAATCATAGAATCTGTAACTACTTTTCTGGCTTTTTAAGTCAGAACTTTATTATACTGGAGTCAGAACCAGGCAATGTTATAGTCATAATGGACTGCTTATTTTGGTATTATAACAGCTCAGTGCGAAACAATTACGGAACAGGACCAACTCAAAACTCTCTAATTTAGTAATTTTGAATAGTAGCGCACAATCGGACTTGTTCTTTTTAATTTTTTCACGATCCCCGACGAGAACATCTTTGAAAATCGCGGGAGTTGGACCCATGTGCATTTACTACTGTCTCTACTGTTGTTCTGAGGGCAAACTAGCTTATTTTTCCCCAGATATAAATAATTAACCTTGTGATTCATGCGAGCACTTTCAGAATGACACCATACGCGGCATTTTAAGTATGTATGAAAGCTACAGTGCTTCAGCCTCCATGAAGAATGGGTCAAAATGTCTGCCTTAAAGGTGACAGCCTAAGGCTAGATTATAAAGGCCCCTTTCAGCAAAGTCGCTTCAGGGAAACAACTCTCTCCCTTTTATGCCTCTGCTTCTCAGCTTCCACACAGCAACAATACCGTCATTTATAATGACTGTAATATCAATATAAAACACGCAAAGTCAGGCCTTTTCATGTAGCGTGCGGAGACCTTGGTGCTCATTCTTTTTTTATTATTTAAATAAGTCTTCTGACAATCTTTACTTTTTCACATTATTAAAATTCTGACAAGTAAGGTCTCTACCTGGGAAACCGGATAGAAAAAGTGTCCCATATCTACTTTTGATCACATTTCTCGTGCCAAAAATAAGGACCATCAGGGCTGTGATTAAAAACATTAACACGAGTGTCTTGATGTAACCCCTCAAGCAGTAGAATAAACGTTATAGAACATGCTCTTCTTGTTCCAAGCAAGAACCAATTGTACTATATTTTGCTTATATCTTCTGCCATTGTTTTTATCTTTGACATATTCTTACTTAAAATAACATCTGTAACTGTGGGTTGTACAATACTGGTGTACAGACACACTGAGCATCATTATGATCATCTCATAACTTCACTCTAGTCTGTCAATCTCTAGCATTATTAATTAATTGATTTGATTTTCGGCAATACTGCGCAGTACAATTCAGCCTTTCCAGATATGTTCAAGTTTATATCATTTTTTTATCCTTAAAAATCAAGAAACGAAACGATACCTACTATACTTGACCATCGCATGTACACATTTTTATAATTAATGATTGAAATGTTTAACAGAATGTTCTTCTTTACTATATTTTGTGTATTTTTATTGTTTATACAAATGGTGGTAAAACTATTTTAAAATAACCGTCTTCAAATGATTAAACGATACATTATGTTTTAAGCATGAGGATTCTGAGCATGTGCAAAGAACAACAAAAGCCAGAAAGGACATGATAAAATTTCTAGCTTCCTAAATGAACCGCTTTTAAACGGACGGGCTATTTATTTCACATTTCACCCCTTCCGTGACACATTTCACCCTTTTCCTGTATTGCTGGAAAATCACACAGAGACGTGTCAATTAACATGCTCAGCATGGCGATGAAATCAGCAAGTACAGGTGCTAATAACAGCGAGAGCATTTAGTGCTTTTACACCCCGGCTGAATATTTCATTACGTGCCGCATGTTTCACGATTCACTCTACGGATCCCTGTCACTTCAATCTTCGCCAGCTACAATGACTGGTGCGGTACGGCTCTGCCAAGATAGCTATCTTTCACAGACTGTCAGCGTTGACTGCTTGTCACAAGCCAACTCTTCCGATTGCTGAGACTCCAGGGTAGCAGACATGATATTCGTTCCACGGCACAAAGAGATATGAACAAATGCATTGTGACTTTCCACAATTAGATGTGTCTCATGACCCATCAAAAGGTTCATGGGAATGGTGTTAATTTCAACAAAGAATTTTATATGGAGGGATAAGATATAACTTGTTACTTCCGTGACACGGAAAAAAATATAAAAAATTATTTATTAAGTTTTATTTTTTCCTTCCCTAGTTCAGCAATGTTTTGTTCTCTACCCTGACACATTTACCTATAAAACGCACCACTAAGAAGATATTTAGGGGAAAAATATGAATTGCTTCATCAGAAAATGCGGTCTTTAACATGCAAAAATGTATTCATAGGTATTTTAACATAGCTAATTTATCATAAATCACACCTACTGAATTATACTGAATCTTCAGATACTTGTACAATTGAATGTCTCAGCTATAATAATCACATCTTAGATTTTAATTGTCTCACAACAGGCATCGGCAGATGTATTGTATCCGTATCTGAGCAAACATTGAATTCCCATGCAAAACAAAGGCAACTGGAATCAGAGGAGAAAGTGCGCTTACAGCTACACTCGCCTCTGCTTTATTGCTCACGTTACTGTTTAGCTATTCCAGTGTTTCACTCGCCGCATACTGCAAGCCTGGGATGAGCACACTCCCTCAATCCCTCTTTCGCAGGCAATGAAAGCGAGCTTTGCTTTGAAAATTTTCCCCATCATGCAAACTGACAAAGGCATGATTTTCAAAAACCCACAGCCAATCTGTTGATCATTACTTATTTACAAAGGCCTTAAGGCTCGGCACCCTGTAAAAAAAAAAAAACATTCTTGATACAGTATGTGTTTTTTTTCCCCGCTTGTTGAATGAAATATCCCTAAGGCTGCCTCAAACAAATGCTTTCTACTGTGTATAAATGCACCCTGTAACAGTAAAGTATTTAATATATATGTTATAATATATCTACTGAATAGTGTTTGTGTAGAAGTAGGTATGCTTGTGTTTGGTAATTTGATGCGCTGCTGAGGGCTATGACTTGGAAAAAAGTCTGCACCTAGTACAGAGGACCTGTCATCTCGGTACCCGCGAGCCAGCAGAATGCAGAAGTGCCCTAAAGCAGCCAAACTATGACACCTCTTTGAAGCATATCAAAACTGTGCAAATAACTCAGAAGAATTATTATTACTCCGAGATCAAAGAAAAGATGCATATATTATGCGATAAGGTAAACATTCCACTCCGCACAAGAAAACAGAAAATTCACCTTCGAGCTCAGAAAGGAAACTAAATATTTTTGAGCAAATAGTTAGTTTGAAATTGGCCAATTTTTACAAGACAGAATATATATTCTGGGACACATATATATTTATATATATTTTTTCCCTTTCTTTGAGAAGACAGCAGCTATGCTGGGCCCATGTCACTTTTATCAACATCCTTCAGTCTAATATATTTCAGGAGGCTAAGAACCACTATGTGGGTAATGGTTTAGAATCTGTGGAGGTTGATAAAACCGTATATTGTAGGAGAGGGACAAGTTTAAGTTCTTTATTTCCTCTCAAGGGCCTTAAACAATATTTATAGTATGACTGTAATGGTGTGAGCTTCAGCACAGTGTAATTCCCAAAACATATATGAAGAACACAAACCACTGTCAGTTAAAGGAATGGTTTAATAATCTATTTGTTCTCCAAACCCCGTAGTACGAATAAACTTCACAAACAGGACATGCAGCAACATTCAAAATGCAGCATTTGTGAAGTTTTGTGGAAAACAACTCCATTGGCGCATTAAATGGCAGTTTCGTCCACATAACGGTCCACACAACATGAAACAAATATACACACGGTAAAAAAACAAGGTAAAAAAAAAAAACAAGGTAAAAAAAATATGTAAATATGAGAAACCCTATGATGATGATTTTTACCAGTTATACTGCACACCTTGTAGAGGCAAATGGGTCTGTGGCTGTTGTTAGCGTAAGGAGCTAGAAGCTTAGAGTACGAAGCAAGCACGCCACCACACTGCTTGGATATACCCTTACACACTCTGCCCCATTCACAAGCATATTAATGCACAGGGAACACATACATTTTAGGCTGCCTGGCAGCGTCATCAGACAGCCACACATTCGACCTGAAATTCGGAAAGCACAACACCTTCAAATTGCTCAGCTAATTCACAACGGTATACCACTCGCAGGCGTCACACGTGACGTGATGTACCGTAACGTGCAAGCGCGCGGTAAATTTCAGTTTATGCTCATAGATGACAGCCTATAGGCATTCTCACAAAACTCATAAGAACAGCTACAGTACAAAGTTATATTAGCAATGTGTACATATAAAGGTACTGTACAGACTAGCATGTTGGTGTTAGTGTACTCCTTTCTAGTGGAACATTCAAAGTTGATGCGGCATATCAATACAATATTGTGATTATTAAACTCAATTCAATTTTATTTGTATGGCGCATTTTCACATTTCATTTCACATTTCAAAGCGATTTACATTATCCCCCCCCAAAGCTCTCAAATTAATCATGATGGATAGTCTGGATTAATTAGGAATATGGATAAATGTACTGTATACAGAATTAAAAAGTTTAACTTCTAGGTGGTTGATAATTATTATGCTAGATGCTTAGCTGAATTAATTCATCCTGCACTTAACGTGCATTTTTTGGCATATCCTTCTTCCATCCATGGCCTCGTGTGCAGAAACGCAGGACTTTTATCAGTCAAAATCAATTAACGGTAATTTAATTCCGGCCGACAAGATAAAAGGGAGGTAATATTTGAATTCATTTTTGATTGTGACGATACATCTTGCACACGGCCTTAAGTACCAAAAACAGCACTCGGAGGGATTCCTACAATAGACGAACGGCCCAAGGCAAAGTAACCACATGAGCTCTTCTGATTGGTTAGTGCTGTCATTAGTGCCACTGCTGTTTAAGAAATACATGTGGACGGGACCGGGTGACAGCTCAGACTTTAAAGCAAGAATATTTTTCAAACAGCTTTTCTTACTCTCTTTCATGACAGAAATATCTCAGCTCTGTCATTAACTGCTGACAAGCTGACAGAATAAATGCTTCACCCTTAAAGGGTTCCCCTCATTTTCCCTTTTTCTCCCTCCATACCATCACCACCACTCTTCGCGTGCCCCACACACGCACACGCACACGCACGACTAATTCAAAAGGGTGCACGAGCAAATTAACACACTCAAACTCGTCACACGCGCAAAACTAAAAAGCATGCGCACAAGGGCGTGTAAGGCACTGACAATACAGGCCAAACACACATGTACAGGTACACGCACACACACACACACAGGCACACGAGCGCACACACAGAGCAGCACACAAGCACACGGGCGCGCGCGTGACCCAGAGCACACTCCTCCATCTCCCTCCCGCATTTTTGAAGCCCGGAGAAGCTTCCTGAAGCTGTCGACTCACCGCGTCATTTTGGGCGAGCTGTTTGGAGAATTTCCCATGTCTCCGTTCCGCTGCTTTTTTTTAGGTGTTGATGGTGCCTCCTCGTCATCTGCAAACATATGCAAGGGTGTCAGATTATGAACTGTAATGTGCAACGGGACTGACATTCTAAAGAACGGAAAGTCAACACTCAAACAATCATAGCTAAGTCTTAAAGGTCCCAAAACAGAAAGTGAACATGTTAGTAAGGAATAGAGGGAGATCTGTGGGGGCAGGACAGGGTCATGGAATGTTGTTTAGCTAACAAAATTAATAAAACAATTTTTAAAATAAAATAATAATAGTAATAATAAGCAAAGCCATGCTCCTGCAAAAAAAACGCTATGAGCATGTGTTGGCACCTAGCATTAATACTACTGCCCTTTCCGATGTCATCACCATCACACTGTCCTCTTCATAGTGAGCACTTGCCGCCAAAAGTAATTAGAAGCTTATGACCGTTTCTTTTAAGATGTGAAACCACTGCAGTGTAGCAATCAATGTAATTCAAATCAGATACAGTGTATTTGTGCTCTGGTACAAATCACCCTCCATTTCACATGTGCACTCGTGAATAGTCATTGTAAAAAATTAAAGCTAAATTAAGTACAAAATAAAGAACACGCTAAGTTAAATCAAGTTAAAGGTGATCAATGTAAATCACAAGTGTCATTATCAGATTATCTCAAAAAAACATGCTAAAAGGTTCAGTTATGTCCAGCCAACTACAGGTAATTATAACAAAAATAAATAGTATTAAATGTGAGTTGAACAAAATTGCTCTTAATTGACACACAAAAATACACTTAGTATTAAAACCCAAGTATATAACACAAGTATTTGTTCTGAAATTTATATTCAGAGCCTAAATGCAATACCCTGAAATTATCTTTTGACCATTTATATATTCATATATTACTAATTTAATCTAATCATCCCACAAAACTACAGTGCAAAGACTCTGTTATATAATATCAGCAAATCAAGAAAATAGTTTCATAGGAGTTTCACAATTAAAATGATACCTCGATACTGTTAACAGAATAATTAGTGTAATTATAGTAGTGTATACAAGCAATTATTTTGAAATTAATAAGACTAAAGTCTTACGTAAAATGAAGCATTTCATACAAAAATATCAAATATTTGAAATCAGATATATAAGCTATTAAGCTATTATTTCATTAAGGTTAAAATACAATCATGTACTGCATTGTGTCTTTCTGTTACTTTACAGGGTTACCTAATCTCATGATTGGTGCACTTTGCGCTTTAAATTAAGACATTCTCCATTGCCATGTGATTTATGCACACAGGAACCACATTTCCATCCATGGGTTTTATGACAAAACATACAAAAAAAAACATTTAGCCAGAAACTAAATGATCCATCATACTTCTAAGAAAATAATCTTCTGGCACATTTACAGCACCACTCAATATAAATTAATCAATTAGAAAAAGGTTTGAGACTGATATTAAATGGCCGCTCGTGGCTGTACTGTTTTGGCTCATTTTACCTAATGCAAAACTATGTTTATGCCTCCCTGGCCCCCGCTCCTTTAAGTCAGACACTATCGAGATGCCCCCCCCCCCCCCATGCACCCCATGCTCTTCCATAAGCTTGACAGTGACACATATCGGGTCATTAGTGAGAAACTGTGCACATGCAAGCACTCCAACTGCAGCAGCATGCATCGTGGCACGCACTGACTGATGCATCTGGCTACAGGCAACCTACGGGCTCTGTGAGCACGCATGGAGTTACTGGGGCAGTATCTGTACTTCACAGGCAGGCTGCGAGCTCGCTGGAGCCGGCCGGCACCCACTCGGCCCACCTCCCCGGAACCGGCCAGGCTGAGCAGGAGGAGGCTTCCTTTACGGTTATTAACTAGGGGTACCGGCTCGCCCGCTTCTCCGCCGGGGTGCGCCCTGTGAACCGCGTTAGCGCTGCTGTCGTTGGACTTAACCAAGCGATTTTGATAAGTCGGTCTAACTTCGTCCTTTACTGCCAAATAATGAAAGATGAGATCAGCTGTGGCAACACAAATGGACAATGAGCTTAACATACAATGTTCAGCCATTGGCTAATTTAACATAAGTGTAATTTAACATGTGTGTTTATGTGTAATACCTGAATGCAATTATAATAACATAACCGCTGATTTCAGGGTCCCCCATTAATAATTTGTGAGTAAGTTTTGAAAATAACTGCCATAAAGGCTACTATCAGTTGACATAATTGAAAAAGACACCTAATTTTTATTAAACGCTGGTTAAGTACGTGGAATCCACCTAAACTAAATTCTAGATTTGACATATACTAAACTATTCATAATAAACATGAACTAAGTCTTGATCTCCGCCATCTTTCTTCCATGAAGGAGTCACAATAGTCCTCCACTATTGACAGCCCAGCAAAAAAGTTTACAGGACTCAGATCTGTCGACCTTTTCAGTGCATGTTGAAAATGATACAATGATACAACATATTCATTTGAGAAACACTGCAAAAATACATTTTGGGTATTAATATTTAAACAATGCATTCAAAAACTGTTATGTTGCTGATTTTTGGCAGAATCCTCTATATAATAAAATGGATCTCTGCAATCAATATGCAGTCATTGATTGAATTCTTAATAATTCCACTAACACAAAGGTCCCTTCTTTCTGGATAATCATAACAAGGCTGTAGGCCAATTATTCAAACTTCACAACCAGCTTGGATCGTTTTAAAACAGGATATACAGTATTACTTATCGAAATAAATAGCAGCAGCAATGTGTATAAAGCCTTTTTAAATGTATGACAAAGGGTTTTAAGTAATAGACTGCATGGTTTAACATAAGCAGCTGGGGAGGTAGAGGAGAATAATTAAAGAATACCTACAGCAACTTAATACGGTGACTATGTTAGTAATAATAGTAAGATTGTATCACTAGATCACTGGAGATCAGAAACAGTCTCATCGTGGCAGCTAATATACACAAACAGTTTTGGTTGAACATTTATAAGCTAAATGCTCACATCTATGATAAAAAAATACATAATTGCAACTCAATTTCTTTTGACATCCACTTAACTTCCTGGGTGTAATTTTCTAGTCAAAGGTTGCACATTTAATTCGACATGAATTGTATTTACTTGACTCCAAAAATCTAAATGCATATACTTGAGATGCACTCACACAGTAATATGCTTAGACTTGGGGATTCTGCATTAATATGTATATGCAAATAAATTAACAGGTAGATAAATTTTAATTCCTGTGCTTTGTTTTTGCGGCTTGCGTGTTGTAAGGGTGTGAATACCCTATAGCTAATTATTCCCCTGAACTGTTTATCTAAGGACGGCCACAGATGGCAAAAACCCTGAAATCTACCCTTGAGGATCCGTTTGTTAAACAAAGACAACAACCATAACAAAACACCTGTGTTGTCTGGATACCTGCAGATCTGCAGTGAAACGGGCCTCTAGCAAGTACCAGATAAAAGATATCATCTTGTGATTTGGTCTGATGCAAGAGACACCTGGTTGCTTTTCACTCCCCAGGAGTGTTTGTGTAGGTTGTCTGGTCAGATAATTCAAATTTAATATCTACACAAAAAGAAAGTTAACTAACATGTGATATCCAATGACTTCGGCCGCCACAATCATGAAGAATAATGTAAAAAAAAAAAGATTCTTTCCGCCCTTTTCGGGACTGGCTCAGAGCGATACAGAGACGATTATTCTCACCGTCAGCTGCCGTACAGATTTAAAGCCCGGACTAATAACTCCCAAATTCATCTGCCCCTCGTCAAACATACAGAGAATTACATTGGGGGGCTCTTGGTATAACAAATTCATTGTTGACGGAGCATAATAATACAGGCCGCTATGCTTCCAAAAAATTTCACATCAAATAAATACATACGCCTGAAACAGGCTAATTTGTAAAGGGACAAGGAATTACACGCTAAACCTGCAGACGGAACAGCAGCACGTGCCAAATTCCGTGTCAAGTATCAAATCATCAAATTAAGTTTAATTTACCACATATTTGAAATTGTTTTCAAATCCTTACACCTTCTGCCCTTCAAACATACAAATAAAAATGCATCAAATGTTTAAATTAAGGGGGGAAAAAGACTAAAGAATTACTGTAAAACAAAGGCAAAATGTCTTTGATAGCAAAATGCAAGAGCACTGAGATCCAAGAAGACTGAGTATTAAACCACGATTCGTACACCATTATAGCTAGTGTCCAGAATTTTGCTGGAGTTATAGCGCCATCTGCTGCTTACAATACCAACTGCTGAGGCACCTTCGAGTTGATGGATTCCTCTGGGACACCAAAACACGACAGACAAACCCAGATAAAGTTCTTAGACTTTCCTCCCATTGAGCATCATTACACAGATGTTTTTAAGCGTAATTTCCCCAAATAATTACTACATAAGCAGCACTTTGTTCACTACACAGTTCTGATGAAGAAAAATATTAACACAGGGCAATGATGAGAGATAAAGGCATTGCAGCTTTGCGTTTGTATCAAAGCAGAGTTTTGGGACTAAATGAGAGCAGTGGAGAACTTTCAACACAGGAGAGGAATCGTAAAAACTTACTTGGTTTTTTAACTCCATTATAGTTACTTTTAGCTATGGAAAATGCAAAAACATTCAAAGGTTATAACTCGCAAATGAAAGCAAAACCATTGAAAACTGAAGGCTGAAAAATGATTTGAAAGCAGAAAGGTGAAAAAAATGAATCAAATTGATTTAAAGTACCAGTAAGCCCAGAAACACCTGGTCAGATCAAAAAATAAAACGCAATGGGTGAAAGAAAAATAATCTGAACATACAGAGAATAAAGCAGGTTATTTCTGATTCGTTAGGAGTTCTCAAGCTCATTAATTTGCCAACAAAATGAGATTTTAAGTTAATGACACTGCCAAGGTCTGTATTTTCTTACAATGAAAAATGAAATAAAATAAAAATCAGATACCACAACACAACAGAATCACTGTGTGTGTGTGTGTGTGTGTGTGCGCGTTTGTGTCAGACTGTTTCAATCCGTAAATCTGTTTCAATCCAAATCTTTCAGTAAGTTAAAAACTTACTTGATGATTTCTTTCCTGAGGAACTATTTTTAGCTGAGGGAAACGCAGAAACATTCACTGGTTACGGTTCTTAAAAGAAAGCAAAACCACCAAAAACTCACAGCTGAAACATGAAAAAAAGAAAGCGAGACAAAGATGTCTTTAAGGCACCAATATCATCCAGAAGCACCTGGGAAGAGCACAGAAATAAAAGCCAAAGGGGGTGGGGGGGGGGGGTATGGGGGTTAAAAGAACAAAAAAAAACAACGGAGACATATGGAGGAGACACTGATGATGCTTAACACATAAAGATCCAGCAAAAGCAGCCTGTTTTTGCAACTCATTAATCTGGCAAGGAAATGCAGTCCATAGGTAGCGAAAGTAACATGGTCTGTAATTCTTACCATTCCAATATCCCGCTGAATTTCGCCATGAACATGATGGTTTTGTAAATGTAAATTTTCTCTATAATAGTGCTACTTGAGCAAGAGAGCAGCTGGTAGAAGGATTAAAAAAACAAAAACAAAACAAGCAGACATAGCAACACTAATTTGTGTGAGTGTGTGTGTGTCACACTATTTCAAACAATAAAAAAAATCTGAAATGAAGAAAGACCCAAATATCTTTCCATATGTATGGTATGTATGGTAATTCTAAGAATCAGGCTGCCTTAACATGAGAAGACACATGTTCAATGAGCTTCTGCACAAAAATAAGAACAGCTCCAGACCCAGGTGGACTGGAGGGACAGGAGCCCAGTGCCGTGGAATTCACTCCAAGCCCAGCCGGGATCAAAAGTCCACCCATTCATTAGTACTTTTTCTGATACGATTTCAGACAATAAAGGTCACAGTTTGGGCTCAAGGCAATGCTGTGACTGTAATGTTCAACTTGGAACCACGCTGGCCCTGGCATCTGTCGCATGTGATCGGTCGACGCAAGAGGAGTCAGAGGACTAACTGGCTAGCATCTGTCCTACACCGAGGAGGAATGCGGGGCACTCCGCTGCCTGGTGGTAAGGAACTGTCAGGGTGAGTTTCATGACAACCCGTAGCACTCAAGAAATGAAAATGCAAACATAATTTCTGTGTCACCCCGCATAAGGTCCCTCGCTCGATCCGGCCCGCGCCAGGCAGACAGCATCTTTACGAGCCTGTTCCCATCATACGGAGAGAGCACCCCTGCCACTTGCACCCGCATGGGCCTGGGAAAAATACCACAGGAGAGTGACGCCTTTAGAGCTGTAAGCTCTGACCTGCTTTCCCCCAAAAAGATGCATACTGTTCAGACCGTGTGCCTCCATAGTCTCATGCTGGAAGAAAATGGCAACAACAATTCTCTGGACATCGGAGTAAAAATGGGGACCACGGACGTAAATAGAACAGGCATGTGATGCAATATCATCTACTGACACTCGAGGCTCAAAAAAAAGGGGTCACGCAGAAAGCATATACAGCAAAGACGGGCACCAACTTTTATGCTAAACTTCAATTCGATAAATATTTACAGGATATAACAATTAAGTGTAAAGAAAATGAACAAAAGGCTATGAAAACTATCACTCTGTTCTGATTCCATTTCCGAACGAAGGGACCAACAAAGCTCTAACAATGTGCACATTGGAAGCATTTCGTCATATTTACTTTATTTGCCACAAAATTCATTTTAAGTAAATAAATAAATTTAAGAGATAACAGATGACTCAAAATGCATTTTAACTACAGCCTATGAACTCCATGAGTAATTTCTTGACATCTCAAAAAATGTTTGAGAACAAAAGATCTGATAGCTCTGTGGATGGCAGACGGCAGAAGTTTGATTTTTGTTTTTTAAAGACAATTCGCAACCACTTATAACCATTTAAGTTACAGGAAACATAAAAAATAGTATCTGTGACAATTGAGCATTACGCTGCCTGACTGTGACATCATTGTGTTCTACTAACACAGTGTATTGTGGGAAAGAGAGGCTGCGATACACATTTACAAAGCCAGCATTGCTACTTACTGGTCTTTGCCAACACTGCAATATCAAATGAGGGGCAAATGAAAGGCTTGATGTATAGGCGCTACATATTTCTCTGTACTGGCAAACTGATCCATTTTCACTAATAAAAAGGAATCCTACTGTTACAGAACTTACAGTACGCTGTGCATTTTCCTATGACCTAACACCGAGATAGATATTACGAAGTGACATAAAACAGGTGAGGGAAAAAAAAGAATAATAATAATAAATCACCAACAATATTTTGTCATGAGAATATGCATGCCCGTGCGGTCCACCGATGCATTAGCACACACCAGGAAATCCAGCACTATCCAACAGTAGCGATACAGAATGGGCAGAATACACTCCTGCAGAGCTCTAGAGAAGGAGTTTAAGGACACTCACTTAAGGATACTCACAAGACACAAGCGGAAAAAGATCCCCAAAGCCTACACTATCCACAATAAACTGATTTCATAAAACCTCTATAAACTCCAAACTGCAATAAGTACATTTTACCATATAATTAGTCAATTTCACCATGCAAACATTTACAGCCTCAAAGGAGTTCAGGAGAATGTATTAAAATTCAATGCTAAATTTTAATATGCAAATAAAATATTAAGAATTATATTAGTAGAGTCATTTCCTTGGCTTACTTGAATGCCTGGGATTACAGCAGAGCCACAGAAATACCTACAATTATTGTGAACCTGGTTAACTACACTTGTTAAATGTTCTGATGTTCAGATACCAAGCCACATAAAGATCATCCAGCAATGGAAGGCTTTTAAGTGGCTAGGTTACTGCTGCTGGCTACTGCATGAGTGCCCCCTACAGGCCTGTCAGGCTCCTGCAGGAAGCTCTTCGGCAGCAGTGAGAGATGCACTGGTCCTCCGATCCGTGCAAGCTCCCCTGCACCGTGCCACGAGACCAGCAACTAGGGCAATGAAGAGGAGCGGGAACCTGCCTGCCGAGCGCACTGTGCCGGAGAAGCGCACAGCCTTCCTTTGTAGTATCTTTGTGGACTTTAGGGATGTCCATAGACAGTCTGAGAGACTGACACAGAATTAAAAAAAAACTAAACTGAGGCTATAAATCCCAAAAAAATAATACACAGGTACCACAGGCATGTTCTTCACAAATATACTTGCTATATAGTCTAACCTGTCAAAATTGAACAAAAACTTTGGCTTCTATCGATGATAAAGTGTCACAGCACAACAACAACAGAAAACTATACCTCGCAAACCTTCACTGAGTTGAGAGGAAATCTGTAAAGCTCTGGTTGAGTAGATCACTTAAATCTCCTACCCAAACGACTCAAAACACAATGAACAGAAATAGCATTATATAGAAATCATAACACATAACCAATAAAACCAATAAACCAATAGACCCTTACAGCTAATTCAGTATCAATTTATTTACTAGCAATAAAACTTCCCAATTTTAAAACCTGTAAGGCAAATGAATGAATTAAATAAAAGCATGTCACAGAAACGGGCCCTGTCGAACAAAACAGCTATTCTTTTCGCAGTAGCATTTTTCAGCATTTTGAAAAAGCACTATTCATAAAGAATATACAGTATATACACTGGACACCAACTTGAACAAAACACTAGCAATTCACATGCTGTACTAAAAGAGCATGCTCTACCACAAAGTCTAAAACGATCTACTCAACACGAAAAAAGCAACACCACGGGGAAAAACCAAACTAATAATATTCCACAAAACTAACACCGACGATACTAATAAGGATAGAAAAAAAACCATTTCAAACCGCCACATTAACATAATCTATGGATTTACAACAAACAACACGGCACATGGAGGACGGCACAGAGGCACACGTCACAGACACGGAACAGCGTGTGCTGGTGTTCGAACTTACAGGCACGTAAATCGGTTGAGCAATCATTAACAGATACAGACGAAAGTGGGAAGGTTCTTTGAAGGGTGTCCATGTTACTACGTACACTGTCTGTCATGCAAGAGCAGTCACGCTCAGAGCGTCCGCAATCAAAACAACATGCCAGTTTCATTCTTTTGTAGACGGACATCTTGGCTACAGTCATGTTTTGGATGAGAGGAAAGGAAAAGTAGCAGGTTAATGGCAAGGTCATACTTAACCAGGGAAGCTGGAAGGTTACTTCATTGGGAAAAAGTATAGGCCTTAGAAACTATTTTTCAGTCGTGACCCTTACAAGGAGATGCATCTTAAGCAATTTGCGGTAAATTCAAGTCCTTCTCCGAAAACACTTCGGAAAGCACACGATACATTTTTTTTCTTTCGGAACTAATAACAAAAAATAAAACACACCGGATTCAGTTTGAATATATGTGTTGGTTCAAAGGTTATGGATCACAGTAAAAAAATATTTATAGGGCCATTAATTTTGAAGCATAGTTTACCAATTTTGCAGAGTCACACTGCACTTGTTAAATCTGAATGGCACCTAAGAATGTGCGGGAATCGAGATCTCCAGGGTCGACGTTGTTTTTATGTACTTTCTAAGGCCGTTTCAGTTAAGTTTAAGAATTTAAGAGGCAAAACATGAGATTGGAAGGGAGCATTCAAGGGAATGGATGGATGATGTCTTCATCAGCAGACCCCAGTGCCAGGCGCTCTCCCACGGCTTCATGTTTCCCCCATTGGCATCTGATCTGGAGCACGTACCTGCATCCACCATGCAGCAGCAGGCCAAGACCATGGTCCGGGCAAGGGAACTGTACATTCCATTCTAAACTAAATGTTACTGCATACAACAGCCCCTACTTTAAAATGCATCAGCAAGCAAATGGGCACCATGTCTCTCTGGCTGTGCTTGTGGTATCACACTTCACTGCTCCAAAGTTAAGCAAGTGACGGGAAGTTAAGAAAATTTGAGAATCTTATAAATATATATATATATATATATATATATATATGCATATATATAAATAAATATACAAAAATATATGTGTATATATATATATATATACACACATACACACACATATATTTATATATGAAACCAATGCATTCGGTAAGTGCAATTACAAGTCTACAGTCATCACAGATAATGGTCTCATGCATGTCTGTAGCCTTGCAAATTGAATGCATAAGTGGTGCCTTTAATAAAATAAAACTGCACATAGGATATATAAGTTGATTTCTTCTTTGGCACCAGAGAGGGGAAAGTGGGAATAAGAATGGGGCGAGAGACGGACGTGTATTCCACCATGGTAAATGGCACGGCGGCAGACTGGGATGATTCCGGGGAGTAACGGTCTCTGGTTTAAATTCTCATGGTGCCGATTTGCAAACTGACCATAATCGAGTCTGGCACAAAATGCAATCTGTCAGGGAAAGGAGCTTTCTGAATTTCATTTGTGGAAATAAACCCAAATTAAGTGGCCAATTTAAGAATCATCTCGAGAGAATACAGCACAAGACGTTATTTTAAAAAAGGGACTGTTGTTTGTTTAAAGTCATGCATTGCATTTCAATTCAAAAGGTAGTAATGAACATGCAGATTTGCATTTAACCTTATTAATAAAGGAAAAAAATTAAATTTTTTTCAGGAGTAAAACAGTATAAGCAGTCACAAATAAAGAGCAGGGAGAGGTGTGTCATTTCAAAATCATGCTTAAGTCCATTATGTCATAGTTTTTTTCGGCAGCCTTTGAACAGTACAGCGTGTCGGAATGCCAGTCAGAGACACATGTCGGGAAATGACACACGAGACGGGATGGTCGTTTGTTACTGAGATGATGTCACACGCAACCCAGCGCTGAACTCTCAAAAGTAAAGGGTAACCTTGTTTAGAGGGAATGCCATCAGCAGTATTGTATATAAAATCATTGTTCATTTTATTCAAACTTGCAAATGCTAGAAATCTGGCTGAAAAAATAAAACATGGGCAATTAAAAAAAAAAATCAATTAAATGCTAAGTCTCAGAAGTTTAGGACTAACTACGAATTTACATATAATAATATAATTGCCCGTAAATATAATTGTTTTAATATGCATAATACATATTTAAATATACTTAAAGAAATACATTGCCAGCATAAGTTTGGCGGTAAAATGCTACAAAAAATGAAGAGAAACAGGAGAACTTCTCTTTATTTTTAAATGCACGTTAGACTGCTGATTACATACCACAAACAGGCCTTTGAAAGGTTCAGTGCTCCATTCAGCCCACATTCAAGCTTAGAATAGATCTAGGAGGACATCTGGTGGCAGAATGCCATACAGCAGCTAATCCAATGGCATGAGATCATCTCAAAGCTACCCTGCTTGGGTGGGGGTGGGGGGGGTGGTCAAAAAAAGGGAGGGGTGGCACTACCAACGAGGACTGAAACGGGGACAATGTCATTTCGATTTGCCAAGTATTGACTGCTAAATGCGAGAAGGGCCTGTGTATAAACGCCGTGCTGGGGACAGCCTGGATGCAAAAGTGGAGGCCCAGATTGTTTTGATTGTGTTTAGGCGACGCTGCTCATTAAGTTTGAGAATCTGAAGAACTTCCCACAGAATACTTTCCGCTTTCTGAAAATACAGCAGCATGCAAAATCGTTCCTGACAGCAGGCAGATGAATTGAAGTGGGACCCGGTTTCTTTTCGTTCGTTTTCTTGGCTCACTTAAATCCATGACTAATGTTACCAATATCAATCTGTATGTCTGACATTTAGGTTTTGCCTGTTTTTCTTTTCCATGCATCTAAGGGGTTAGAATTTATGAGGAGCAGTGGTAACATGATTTTTGGGCTTGTTGTCTTTAAATGGGTAAAAAAAAAACCTGTTGGCATCCTGGTCCCATTGGGAATTGAGAAGGAAAAAAGAAACGTGCCGTAAGCACAGTTGTTACCCTTGCTTACAAGAAAATACACATTCTTTGGTAACGCGTTGCACTACTACTCTGTTTCAGCGTTCATATTGACATTTCGGGCCCCTAATGCTTGTCTCTCTTTTGCTGTATTATTTCCTGATCTGAGAAGGGAGAAAGGAGATGAAAAGGCAGGAAGGATGCGTTTGCTACACTGGTGCATGCAACATATATTAAAAAGAAAAGAAAGAAAACTATCTGCTGAAAAAAAAGACATGTGGACTCTTGGCGAAAGGGAACCTGTTTTTACTCACAATATATCACTATCAGTGAGCAGTTAAAGTAAATGTTCGTATTCCCAGGCAGCAAAAAAGAAACACATCAAAGTCAATGGTCATAAAGGACAATTTGCTATAACAGTAATGGACTTGACACCTCTTCCAAGTTGTCCATAATAATTTTTTTTTGTCAACATAGCTTAACTTAAAAAGCAAGATTGACTGTCAAAATACATCTGGGATTATAAATAAAAATACAGTAAATGACAGGTGGAATTGTTTATTTTGTTTATTTGACATCTCAAGGCCAATAATCGAAAATGCTAATTTTCTGTATAAAAAATAAAAAAAGTCTCTTTTTTAAAAGGCTTGTTTATATGTGTGCTGTTTAAACCGATTATGTGACCTTTATAGATGATAACATTTTTAAGATTAATTATTGATACTCAGTGTAACGTGTTCGGGCAAGTGTGTATATAGGTCATGTAAAAACAGTGTGGCTTTTGCATATTAAAGTTCATTCTGATTTCGCTGAAACGTTGATAGTAAAGACAAGCATAGCCTTTTGTCACAAATGTAGGCTGTTACATCTCTGGGTTTCAGTGATGATATTTGTTACTAATAAGTAAAATATTTTACCCTCAGCGTAACTACTAGGGCAGAAGTATATACAAGATAACCTTTAAATCTGGACTAAGTTAGTTTATCTTTAGCTAGTAGTTTAAGCAGACCCAAATAATCAGCGTTTCTATGTGCAGAAACTTCGCAACCCTACGGAAAACCATCTAGAATGGCAGCACTACAAGAAATGTACGTGCGCGTGTCGTCTGGCGCATTTACGCCTAAGCGGCTTCTGTGGGTCTGTCGAGTGCGTGGCATATTGCCATATCCCCACTATAGAGGAGCAGAGGGTAAAAAGATAGGGCCAATGGGGTGTCTGCCCTGCAATTTAGCGGGTCTGGGAGGCGGGATCCCGAAGCGGGCGGCTCGCCTTTGTTTTTCCACCTGACTGGGAACATTAGCATCGCCGTTTTCAAAGAGGAGCCTTCAGGGCCCTGACAGGCGCCTTCTTCACCCTCGCTAATCATGTCATTCCATTTCACGTCCGTTTGACGTGGCGTCATTAACATGCTGATGTGCACCGCTGCTTCGTTCTCCTCTCAAAAGCACATCAACCCCCCCCCCCCCCACCCCCTCGCTCACATTTTACAGTTAGCATGTAGCGCGTCTTCCTAATCCTTTCAGGGATCCAAGATCCTGCCTTTATACGGCCTGCTTATTTTATTTTATGGCCCATTTAAGCATTTATTCCAATTATGGTTTTTCCCCCATCTGATATCATGGCCGTAATATAAACAAGGTGACCCTGAACTAAGTGACAATTTTACAATGAGCTCTGTGAAATAATAGAACAGGAAGGAAAACATTTTTTCTGCCCAGTTTGTGTCATCACAAAAAAAAACACAACATTTGCAAATACACATTTACCAGCTGCAAGAGAATTCACAAAAGAGGTTGACCGTATTCTTTACAATAGTTCTTCATTAATACATTTAATATTTTAAATCTGTGGATTAGCAAAACTGATCCAGTGTAGGGCTTGTGTACTTACCCCGCTTGCAGCCACACTTTTTAATCCTTTTGAGATCAGTGATGTCATCATGACAAGCTTTGCAGTAGACAAAAGCCCTAAAGAATCGGGAAGAAATGGCTTCCTGATCTAAACACATGGAGTTCGCTCTGCACTTCTAGCCACTAAAATATCACTCAGAAAAATATAATTGGACAATTACATAACGGTTATATCGTTCGCGTGACTAACTTCATGGTAAATGTCTCCATTTCATTAACTGCCAATCAATTGTACAACCCTGTCTCCAATTATTGTGGGATGCTGTGTAAAATGTAAACCAAAACGGAATGTGCAAATCATATAAATCCGTCTTTAACTGAACACAAAACAAAGAAAACGTATCAAAAGTTGAAACCGAAATGTTATTGTTTTATGACTAATATATGCTCAGTTTGAATTAGATGGCAACAACACATTTCAAAAAAGCTGGGACAGGGGCATGTATACCACTGTGCTGCATCACCTCTTCTTATAGCAACTCTCTGTAAAAAAGCTGGGACAGGGGCATGTATACCACTGTGCTGCATCACCTCTTATAGCAACT
>JAODKL010000041.1:7800971-7812000 GCA_026780765.1 Petrocephalus schoutedeni
CAAAACACACCAAACTGACAGGAAGTGACAAAGCTTTAAGAATAGCAATTCAGCAGCACATAAGCTCAGGGTTACAGCCTGAGGGACAGCGACACATGGAATAAGTTTGTAATGAACTGCAGGAGTGAAAATGAAAGACTTTTATGCAAGTCCCGTCGTGAGAAATGGAACCTTGCTGGCCCTCCGACTTTCCGAAGACAATTCAAACAGCTAATCCTTTCATGCTCACTCAAAATCTTCAGATATACAGGACACTTATGAAAAAGTAGAGTTTATGCAATAAAAGCCAACATAAGCAGTATTTACAGGAATATGGTGTATTAGCGTAAACTGAGTCAAACTGAACGGAACATTTATATAGTTAACATCTGTTAACGTGCCACTTAAATCAATAAACATGTTTCAATGGTAGCACTTTCAGGTTTTCCATTTTTCGCTTTATATATTTAAGATTTTTGGCTTAGGCATGTTAAATGTAACTAGATGTACATGATGTGATTTCTTTATTCGCTAGAGAGGACACAAAACCACATAAAATCTTTTTTGGACAAATAACATATACATTAACGACTGATAAAGATTGAGGAGTGATGAGTGGGTGAAGTCAAGTTACTGACCAAACAACAGACACATTTACAGGACCAAAGAAACCAAAAAAAAAAAAAAAAAAAAAAATGGAGAGGTGTTGTCAGCCAGGATATGCTGACAGAAGACAGACTATTCTCTTTCTCTGCCAGCAAAGAAGTTAGCGCATTAGGCACAATGATCACAATAAAAATACACTAAAATTAAACAATTAACAAGGGGCTGGGAGGGAAATCCTGGATTATAGAATGAGAAGGATCTAAATTAGAGGAAGTGGGCCTGGATTTGTAAGGTTATGGAGGCTATGCCGTTGCAAACAAGAAGATTTATTCAAAGCCAGAGGAGGCAAGTGTCTAGCAGTCGTGGATAAGTATGAAGAGTATCGGCTTATTAAGAGAACAGTAGGTGGCCCACTGAAAGTTTTAGCATTGTTTAATGCTGGCAGCACTGACATTTTCCAACCTACAAACACTAAAATCACTGAGATAAGTGCTTGTGTGTGTGTTTAAAAAATGTAAATAGTTATACATACAGAACGTTTTAGCAGAAGTTCACAGTGCATTTAAATATACTGCATTATGTGGAAGAGATGAAGATTCTAAAACAGGAAGATTTTAAGTGCATATTCGAGGAAGCATTATGGCCTACATTTAGAAAATCAAAGTTAACAAAAATAAACTCAGCACCACTTTTAAATTTATGGCAAATACACCCACTATATGCAGTCATGTGGGCAGCCAGCTATTGGAAATATGGTTCTTTGGCTAAACTGAATGTCTCTAAATACTGCAAGGCGACATTCAGCACTGGCTACCTCAAGTAGTCTGTTGAAATGGAGCTTTGTTTATACTGTAAATGTAAAGGTAAAGACCCAATGAATTACTATAGAAAGGTCCCTAGTGTTTAGCACAGCAGAAAATGCAAAACACCAATACACACATATGCAAGCTGGATAAACAACACATGACATTATGTCACCTGGTCACCAGAACATCACTAAAATCTTTACTAAATATCCTATTTAGATCGTTAAAGTGTAGAGTTCCTTTACTAATTCCAAATTTCTAAAATTCGAAAATTAACCAATAATTTTTCTCTCGTAAAAGACGTGATTTCTCATTTAATTTTAATTTAGACGTGATTTATTTAATCAGATATCTTAAGTAATGATAAAGCATGAGAAGAAATGTTATACACTATAATGTGCATATTATTAGTGTAGCCTAACACCGTTTAAACATAAACATAAAACAACTCGACCATAAACACACACGGGGATGGAGGGGGGCTGCTTTAGGGAAATATCGTACCTGCTTTCCCCTTGATCATTCTTGTACTCGACAGCTAACAACAACAGCTTGAGCTTCACAAAACAGAGTCTATAAAAAGAAAAAAAAAAATTTAAAAACATATTTAAATAATGTGCACTCCTTTATTGTTATTAATCATGTCATCAAACACTTTTCAATAAAGGGTAGCTACAAAGGTCACGGAACAGCACTTACTCACAAACCGTAGGAAATGCAAGGCCCACAAAGGAAGTCGACAGATACTCGGTGTACATTTCGCTGGATGTTCCTTCTAGGTAGTATTTCTGCCATGTGTCCTCATCAATCTAGAAATAAATAAAAAAACAAAATGTTACCATTTCTCCACACATTAACGCTTTAATCATTAAACTTAGTGCTAGTTACGTCTGACGTCACTCGTGCATGATAGAGGTGTTTTTCTTGTAAAGAAATACAGCTCATTTTTACTTTAAAATCTAACACAAAGAGCTGCAGAAAAAAAGCAATATACAGTATATTCAGGATAAATTCTAAAAAAGCCAGGGTCGAGACATGTAAAGTTTTCTGATTAAACCAAGAGCAACTCACGATGCAATGTAAAGGAATCTTCATTCTCTGGCAACGTGGAACTATTACTACTACATCGTGAGGGGAAAATACAAGGCTGTTTGAATATGGCAGTGTGGTTTAATTGCGTTTGGAGGTGATGCCAGTTCATATCATCAGATTTTGCACCCCTGGAGCAGGAAATGGAATGCCTTGATAAGCAGAAACCCCATTAACTTCCATAACAGTGCCAGGACTCATCCTCACACTGACAGCTCCGCTTAAAGGCGTGTTTCAGAAGTACCCCATTACAGACACACTTGAACTCCTAAGGAAGGCCGCCAGATTCGTCTGGAATAAAAGCAATCGCGTACAAGCTAGCGAGCACACACCCCCTCCTCCCAAGCATCTTGAGAGTGCACTAATAGAAGTGCCTTGTCATTTACAGCTAAGGAAACCGTATTTTTTTTATCCGTCTCAGCTTCCTAAATTACGCTGTACAAATGAGCACGGGCTGTCAGGACGAATCAAAATTCTCCAGTCGGGCTCTCCCATCATGGCATTTTCTTAACGATCATTTCCTTCGGCTCCTCAGCAGAGGTGATCCCAGTAAGAGGTGCTCACGTCTAATCTTTTAGCCCTGCATATTTTTATTATTGCGCTTTTAGAAATTACTTCATGAACTTAATCTGCTGTAATGATTAAATCAGATATTGCGTTTTAACCCTGACACCCCCCCCCCCCCCCCCCAGAATTCATACTGAACTCATCCCCTATTGAGATTGCGCTTTTAGATTCATGAGGCATGCATCCAGCACTCAACACATCAAAAATACACATGTTTTATTTAGTACACAGAAAAGGGAATGACAACACAGAGGAAAGTCTGATAAACAGCTAAAGCCAATTATGTGGTACAAAACTGTCAATTACGGTGCTGGCTCTGTGGCTAATAATATCGTTCCTATCCTCTTCTTGTCGCTATTGGCTATTGGCATGAAAGGGCCATAGGGCCATTTCTTTACATTATCGCCTCGTCAGTTTCCGAAAAAACCCACTCTAGCTAACCGCAAAAGGCTGCTGCAATAGCTCCACTCCGGGAGAATAGACGACGTCTTGCTTTTTATGAGATGTGTATGATGTACACCAACGTGTTTCGTTATCCTTCCTATCACCAAGGCTAGACATAAATAAACAGGCCATGATGTCAAATGTTTGACATGATATCTAAAATATCAACTGTTCCTATTCCTCCAATTACAGTAAGCCTGGTAATTGTGAGCGTGTAAATCCGTCAGCAACTGGCACAGATTAATTCTAACTGAAAATAGTGAATAGGAGACATGATAATAACAGTACATTTTAATTACTCAAAAAAATCATTGCAACACTTTTAAAAGCCTCAATACAGCATATATTTTTATGATGCTCGAAAGCTGTAATTTCTTCTGGCTTCATAAAATCCGTTTCATTTCTTTCCAAAAGAAAAATAAAAGATTCCACATGTGCTATAAAACCCAAACTAGAATGCCTCGGACATATAATTTTGGTTTTCTGTTTGTTTTAAATTACAGATTGTGCTTACAGACTGAATAAATCACAGTTCTCAGTCTGATCAAATCAGGGATGTTGTTCCATTCACATAGTTTTGAGCTTTTTCTGATTCATTTGGACCAACACTAATTCAAGATTGCAGCCTGATATCGAGCTGAAAATTAGATATAGTTGCATTGTTATTTTTATATTTTGCTCCATACATACATATGAGTGAACATACTTTGATGATCCAGTGACTCCATTTACCCATTTACATTATTTTACTGAAGCAAATCAGCATAAATAACTTACTCAAAGCTAGAACATGAAATGCCCTATAAGGATTTGATCCCCCAAAACCATCACACCACTATGATTATGTCCACATAACGCAACTTTCTGCTCTACAAACTGCACCAAGAGATTAAATAATAGCGAGAGAAATGCAAACTAGAAACTTTGCAGAATTCCATTATTTAATTGCTCTTCGGCAGCAATAAACCGGCAAGATGCGCGTGACCAAGTCTGTCCACTTAACAATGCCTTGTGTCTTTGTCTCCCATGTTCGCCTCCCAAATCAGAGTCTCGCAGCTCTGGTAACACTCAGAAGTGAACTGCACTTTTGCTTTAACAATTCTTTAATGTGCAACAACTATGAAAAGACAACTGACAGGAGAAAAAAAACATGAAGATATTAATTTTAACCGCACGGCAGCTAGGAAATTAACTTTGAAAGCACTCTGTTCGGAAAACACACTTCTTTTTCTATTCGCATACCATCCTTATCAGAAACAGAGGCTTTACCAGCAGCTGTTTCTCATTGGAAAATACGATCGGGCCGTATTCGCGATGCGCTAAAAATATGATTCAGGTTTTGATGTTGGGTTACGGCTATAAAATGGAGACATGGTTCAAATTGCACGGCTACGTTAGAGCACAGTGGAATGGTTAATGTTATGAGGCAGACCGCTAATTTCTATCTTCTTTGGTGGTGCTGAAGAAAAAAAAGCATAAATGACTTCATAATAATGAGAAAATCGCTGCCCACAGACATTCATGTGGCCTAGATGACAGTACAGGTCCAGATCATGATTTACTGGGGAATATTCTGTCAAACACTGTTTGAGTAACTGTGTGTTAACAGGCCAGCTGAATAATAGGCAATGAGCTTTAACTGAATGAAATATTACACTGCACTCTGCACTCGGCTTGTCCAGCACTTTATCGAAACATAATGGCAAAGTTCTGAACAGAGGACAGTACCTGGATAGCTGACCTCATGGAGAAAAGGTTGGCAAGCATGGTTGAGAGACCTTGGGCCAGGCAACTTTGAGCAATGAAGCCCAGCTTGAGTTCGGCGAGGCAAATCGCATCATCTCCCTCTTTCCAGTTCCAGCTGGGAATGTTTAACAGATGGGCCTGAAATCGCAGAGCGGGAAGAATCGCAAACACTTATCTTTGACGGAGAAACGTCGCTGTAATCAGGTTGCGCTGCTCCTCAGAACGACTGTCGCTACCAAGCGAGGCGACAACGCAAAGAATCGCCAGCGGCATGGGCCAGGTGTCGTTCTTACCTTGTTGTGATACTGCAGCATTTGCGTGATAATTCGTATTTTTGGATGGTAGTTCTTAATGGAGATAACTCTGCAAGTTTAGAAATTAAGTGCATTTTAAAATCCAAAGAAAAACAGAGGGCAGCCAGAGTCAGCCAGACCCCCCAAAGCTGTTTTCAGAAAAATAAAATATGCATAAAATATGTATAAGGACACACATTTTCATTCCTCATCTATTTTGGTGGTAATTTTAGCCAATTATTTCTTAGGGGAATAAAATAAAATGAAAAACAAAGTTCTGTGTGTACAGGAGTGCATGTTGCTTTTTAGCATTAGCTTCCAAGTCAGCTATCTGTGCGTGCAAACATCCAGCACGGTCCTCTCTGTGCTTCTGCTACAGCTCAGGCATACTTTGCTCTCATAACTAAAGAGAACGGAACGAGGTACGCTTACCAAAACATCGAGCTCGGGCCCCACCCTGGACATAGCGCATTCATTATTCACATACAGCGCATCAACACAATGATTTTTTTTTTTTTTGAAGAATTATTTCAACGTGCATGTCTTTAGTTCGTTAGTTGCATCTTTGTATAGCTAATGGGATGACTCGAATTCCGGCTACAGGTTGAACAGATTCTACACCCCTCAATAACAGCGGTAGTATATAGGATGCATAAATGTCGCAAGAATCCCAGGGGGGATCCTGAAAAAGGCCCAGGTTGCAGGCAGACGAGGCCCCCGTGTTTCCCACAGGCCGAAGAGGACCAGCACGCCAGCAGCTGTCCCCACCTCATGATGTTGGAGGCATCCTCTTGATCGGGATCCGCACTGTATTTGTTAGCAATAATCAAGCAGGCGTCCGCCGACTCTATCTGAGCGAGCGAAAGCAGAGAAAGTGTGAATGACACCAGAAGTTATAACAGACGGCAGTGGGACAGACATTTATTACAAGGAAGTCCCATATCCACCACTTAGATCAGGGTATCCCAACCCAGTCCTGACGGACCCCCAAGCAAGTCCACGTTTTCGCTCTCGTCTGATTCCCTGGCAATTGGGAGAGAGAAAAAACGTGGACCATCTGGGTTCAAAAACTTTTGTATATATATAGAAAGGATGCAGCAGCAAATACCTGGTAGCTATACTGCCCCACAAAGGCAAAACAGGGAAATTACACTGAAATTGGTACTGAGAAACGGGCTTCAAGGGGAGTATAAAAATAACGATAGTGCTTTCTTCAAAACTGTGCACAGCTGAACTAAAATTGATTCATTGAGGTACACATATAAAAAGAGGTGTCATGTGACTCCTAGAGCTCGTGGAGCAAATTTAAAAAATAATAACAGAACAGAGTACAATGGTAGACAAAAAAATTAAATATTATAAAATGTTATATAAAATGAAATAACAAATAGTGTGAACAGTACAGTATATGTACATAAAGCTTTTTATGCAAAACAGACAATAGTGGATACCTTCAATAAGGAAAGTACAAACGTGCAAGTGTGCAACACCTTACGAGTATAATGACGATGCTGATATGGTGAGGTTAAAGCATTACGTTCTGTGAACAATTATATGAGATATTTTGTCATAAGATAAAACAGAGCCTATGAGACATGGTGTTAGTCATAACTCAGTTTTGCTAAAATTGGCAGTTACGTTGTTTTGCCTTTGAATAGCAGTATACTGTATGTATTCGTCTAATTCAGTTCCGGAGGCTATACCTTTACACGGGCAAGATCGATTGGATTGAGAACCGATCCCTGAAAAAATTCCACCTGAGTGAAGTGCCGTTTGAACAAGGCTTCCAACTCAAGATTAGGGTCAATACTGTCATGGTGAGAATAGAAAAAGTAAACATACGAATTAATTTACTGCAACAGCTTTCCCAAACAAATGCATTTAATATCAAACAGATGGTGGTCAATTCTTGGTTTTGACTATTTTGAATTTTGACAACTCAATCAATCCAGTTCTAATAACCAGTAATCCCAGCATGCTTGAGGTGGCCTAGGGCAGAGTACATCAAGGACAAGACGCCAGTCCCTTGCGAGACAGACACATTTAAGTTGAAATGTCAAGTCACGATTTCACCACAATCATAAATGGTGGAAATGATAAACAGGCGCCCACACAGAGATGTGGTCAAACCCAAAACCCTCAGGGCCTGAGGTAGCAGCACTGACCACTGCACCAATGGGCTGCCACTCCTAACATCTCCAGTTACTATTTTTCATTGTTTAATTGTTGTACTTACTTATGGAGAAAAACAATTTCTACATTGACATCATCCCTGTCCTTGTGTAGGAAGTCTTTTAAGAAGTTGGAGACACTTTCAAAAGTGATATGACCACAAACCACGATATGTCTGCAGGGGAAAAGAGAATAATCAGGATAGATTGAAAACAGATCATGCATCTCTCCTTTAAGCTAAAAATATATATTAACAGCAACACACATAATGAATGGTAGCTTGTGTTTCCGGGCTATTGGGTGGATATCAGCTGAGGCAAATTACCTTCATTGTAAAGAAAAATGCTTCTTTATAAACCTTTCATTACGAATGGATGCCTTTTTATGGTGACATTAAAAATGCAAACATATTTGACTCTATTGTGGTTAAAACAATGGTCATTAATCTTAAAATTGACTACTGTCAAACTATAAAAAAATCAGCTTAGCCTGTAAAATGGACAACCCCCCTTCCGCAAATAAGTATAAAATAACCAAATGTATCCATACCGATGTTTCAAATTATGGTAGACTTCTCAACATTTGGGATAGTCTAACGGGGAGAACATGAGAAGAGCCAAATTTGGGTGAGAGAGGCTCAGTCGCTACACAGACCTTAGCCAACTGCTCCACTAACTGAAACGGCGTGCTTAAGTGCCTTTGACGCTGTTTGATCGCACTCCGATCTTTTGCAGTGAAACATACCTCGGGGCAGACTGAGTCACAAACTTGCAAATGGTGACTCAGTGTAATTGTGCGTACTGCTGGCTGTCCATGTGCCCCCACCAACCCCAAAAACAAACTAAACCCAACCAACAAGCCCAGAGACATTTTCCTAGAAAAACCGAACTTTTCTTATCCTTTTCAAATGGTGTAAACAGGGGATTTCGGAAAAGCGTCAAGGGCTCTGAGATATTTCGTGGTTATAGTCGTAACCTTACGTAGTGCAATTATCCTATGATTACATCCTCAGCTCTTGTTTCACGCAAGGACAGACCCCTATGAGCTATAAGCTATGGCCTTGTGAGTGGACCACAAAGGGCAGTCTGTGAGTACTTGGTTTCATGCCAGTCTGCATAGAAACCCCCCATTCCCGTCACAGCATCTACTTTTTTATTTTAAAGGCGGGAGGAAAATTCTTATTCTGAATTACCACCAGCCAAGAATAAGCTGAATTTTGAAAGCAGCTAAAAACATGTCAACCAATCTGACAGGAAACAATGCTGACATTGCTTATTTAGTCAAAGTGGTGCGTGTATGTAAAATACATGACTGACATTTAGCATTTTTGGTTTAGAGAACGTTTAACATTCCCATGGTCCTGGCAAACACTTGTCACCGATATTGATGAGTGAGTTCAGCGGTAACAATCATCCAGATAGTCCAGGAACATACAGTGCGACCTAAACGTGGACACCGCCGGCGACGAACCGGCAGAATGGCTTAACAGACTGTGACAGTAACGACGTGTTTGTGATCTCTCAGGTGTGTGTGTCAAAACATAGTAGGGGCTTGCTGTTCATTTTAGCAGAGGAGCTGATCATTAGGAAACAAGCCAGACACAAGACGTCGCAGCTTTCTACCGAGACGGTAAACAAGGTCGGCTGTTGAACTTAACGATACAGCTGGTCTATCCTGAAACATTCCAGTACTTAATGACCATGGCTATCAGACAGTTCGGCTTTAGTGTCGAGACAGTCTATGCTCCTGTAACTGACGACCTGCTGAGCGCTGGCACTGGCAGTATGCAGTATGCCTCCACAGCATGTATTATTCTGATTGTAAACGGTGTCTCCTTGTATGACCGCATTATGCGATGGCTGCCTTTCACACACTCCTTACTGCCGCAAATCCGCAACATCTTGTCTCCATGTTTGCATGTTACCGGCGACTGTGCTACCAATTGGGTCTGTCCTCGGAAAACTGGGCTGCATATTTACCACGCACTGCCAGTCTAAACAAAAAACCCAACAATTTTTGTAACAGTCAACTGGTTTTCAGAAGACTGAGCTCTCTAATTTTCATTCTTCATATCATATCCAAAGACCTTCCAAATTAAGGAATCAGTCAACTTTCATAAGCATTATTTCAGGCTCAGGCTCTGTGTTGTTGTTTTGAGATAATAAATGTGTCAAGCGGATTGGCTTTTGAATTTGCCAAAAATGCTCCTTTTAATATGCTATCTATTTTTGTCGCTGTATGATGGCCATGCCGAAATCGCCTCTGCAATGAACGTCAGTACAAATGAAGGAATCTGCACAAATTCTACTCATCAGATCCGTGCATTTTGAGCAGTACTTTCAGCAAATGCCAAATGACATGTTACTTTGCCCAGTTGCCTGGTGAATCTTTTGCTTTACTGTTGTTGATGACAAACGTTTCACTCAGCTAGCACTCAAATGGCATCATACGTCAGGACATTTAGAGACATTTTTTGCTATCGGTTGCCTGCAGTGAGAGACACTCCAACTTCTAGTACTATAATTATCCTCCCTGTGACCCCTGAAGACAAACAATCATTGAAAAACACTTTACCCCCAATTTTTGACTTTTTGATTTTCGCACAAAGAGGCTTTGCTGTTGGATTAAGTTTACAAAAGTTTACGAATGTGAAATTGGACAGAAAACTTCTCTACAATAGTTCAAGTGGTTATGTAAACATCACACAACACCCCCAAACCAAAACCAAAAAAGGACGTGCATGTGTGATGAGCATAGTAAAGGATAAAGGTTAAAAACTCTCCGGGGGGGGGGGGCTCCAGCATCAGCATCAATAGCAATGCTGCTGATGCAGCGCATATCCTGACATGACTAATTACTGCAATATAAAATTCTAGAAAACAGATTAGGGAACTCCCATATGCCAAAGAACTGCAGGAAGGAGACGGCAGCACTATCAAATACAGACAATCCCCAGGTTACAAACGAGATCCATTTCCAAAATCCATCTTTAGTTCAACTTGAAGCCGAGGAACCGCTGAAGCTGTTAAAATTTTCACGAGCATCACAAACGAACGTGCGAGCATTTGTTATTACAAACCATTGCATTTGGTACTTGATTTTTTTGCTGATGTTCTTAATAAGAAGTATGCAAAACTAATTAATTAGACCTGTCTGTTGGGTGGTGCGAATAGAATGTATATTAATTTTAAAATGTCATTGATAATATATCAATAAACAGCTAACAAACTCCTTCAGCTGATTAGGTGGAAAGTGTCTATGCCTGTGTATGGAAAGCAAAAGACATATCAAATCTTGTCTAATCTGTTGATAAATGGCAGTGCCACT
>JAODKL010000041.1:7822399-7866910 GCA_026780765.1 Petrocephalus schoutedeni
AGAACCTTTTCACTCTCGCAGGCATATGATGCATACAATGTGGGAGAAAACACACTGGTAAGAGTGTCAAAACTTCACACTCTGGAAGTATACCATAAATAATAAAATCAAATAATTATTGATACTTTTTATTGATTCACGGGGGGAGAATCATCTTTTCACCTCCTGCAATCTTGCTCTAGCTAGGGATTAAGAGCCTTGCTCAAGGGCCCACAGATGTGCTGAGGCTGGGCTTGTACAAGCAGCCAAAGGCATAGTAGCTTCACCCAGTGAACCACATGCTGGCCCTGAAAACAAACAAATTCAAACCCGCAATCCGGCCTCAGTACCATCATGCTGATACAAATGTATCCATTTGTATTGACATTTACATTTGATTGGATTGACATTTGCTTTTATCCAAAGCCAAGTAAAACTGAGATAGCAGCGTCAGCCAGTACAAGGGGCAACAGCGGTTAAGGGCCTTGTTCAAGGGCCCAATGATGACATCAACCTCCCGACCACGGGATTTGAACTGAGAACCTTCCGAAACCAAGAGAGCCACATACTATCCCGCAAAAAAACACAAAACATAAATCTCACTGCCACAATGGCTCCAGCCCAGGGCCCTTTGGATGATCTTACATTATAAATGGTCCTATCACACATTCACTGGAATAACAGAATATACAAGACAAAAAAAAGTTTCATTTTTGCACAGTGAAAAATGATTTGCACAAATGTGCATAGATAGCACACGATTTCCATATGAATTAGATACTTAAAAAGACTACTAGTTAATTAAGTTAAATGCAAAAAAACACAAAAAGTATAAAGAGCACAATAAAACTTCAACTTGATATGACAGAATATCCAGTTCCAAGAGGTAATTGTTCTCTTACCCCCATTTTATCTATAACTAAACATCCATTAGGATATTCGTACATTTTCCAAAAGACTGATCCCATACAGAGTCCTTTAAGATAAGCAGAGCTTTTTCACCAACAGTGCTGAAATGGCACACTTCACTTATTTATTTTGACAGCACACACCCCTGGTCTGTTTACAGATTTCTATAGATTCCCTGTGATTTGTTTGTGTTTTGTGTCATGACAGTGGTGCTACGCCTCATCACTTTCAATGGCAGGCGAGCACTGACTCACACCCCAGGAAGTAATTTCTCAAACAGGAAAACCCAAACAAGGTGAGGTGGAGGGGGCAGGGGGTAGCGTGGGGGGGGGGGGGGGACTTACCCAGCCAGCTTCTGTTTAAATATACAGACACAAACACTGGTGGAACTGTGAAGAAATCCACGACCGAGTTCACCTCCAGCCAAAACCAGAGCTTGTCGTTGGCTGCAATGAACTATTGGAAACAGATCATGTCAACACCAGGGACAGAGAGTTTCTTACACTAAGCACTTATAATGCTTATCATAACTTTCTACTAATCTCAGATAAATTCTGACTTTCAAAAAAAATATTTCGTCTACAGTTAGCTGCCAGACCAAAATAAAATATTGGATTCATTTTTAGGACAGTATTTTGTACTTACGCGCAGACCAAAGTACAATAAGAAGAAGACGTTGAAAGCCATGTCGATTTGTAACGTGAAATCTTTGTAGAAATTCTGACAGGACTCTATGGGGCTATTAAAACAACAAGAGAGAGATTTCAGCATTTAATGCACACTATAGAGTTTTTATATCTGTTCAATATCTTGTTATCAAACAATGTAAGATGCATTCTTCTTTCCTGTAAATGCTTTTAAAAACAATTTCTGAACAGAAATAAAACATTTATAAGAAGTGCACTGATATCGTCAAGACTGTTCTCTGTAGAAAAGAATAAAATCATGCATATATATTCATACAGGCATGTAATTTCAATACATCTTGATACCCCATATTAACCCTTAAAGAACTGAATTGCTGATATAGGACAAAGTCTCAGAGCACATAAAAGGCAAAGAAAGGAAGCAGATACCAAGTTCTGAAATTAAAGTATAATTTATAAACACATTAATAAGTAAACGATATCACACAAATCACTTATAAACTTTAACGTGTATTACACTGACATGTGGAAGTGCAGTGAATTTCCAAATCTGATATTGAAGAAAGACATAATAGTTTAGAGAGTTATAATTTCAAGGACGGTGCAATACATAATTGCAGAAGCAGTGCTTTAAGGGTTAATTAGTGCATGCAGGCATTGTGTGTATCATACTATGTATTCAAGCAGCCATAGCAAAACAGTAGCATTGAGTGCACTGGTACCAATAATGTCTGTATCGGGCACTTGAAACCGAAATGGAAGGATGTAATGACTTGGCAGATTACCACGCTCGCTTAAAGTGGGGCAGGAACAAGACAAGAGAGACCTGGGGTGGGGGGGGGGGGGGCTCCCTGTTGGGGGGGGGGAGGGCTCGCATTGGGGCGCTGGATCGCATGGATGGCACGGTGATGGGGTCATCACACATGCAAGTCGCTGACAGCTCACTAGCTTAAAAAAAAAGGCATCGCAACACACCCACGTCTGCAGGACACCCCGGGTGTCAGCATAACCACGAAAATAAATCAATAAAGATAAAAAGAAGTGATACCCAATATGATAATAAATTTTGGCAAAAAACCAAGGCCATCAGTGTAACCACAGGGACAACGCTTCCATCAATTTAAAATGTACCATAATCTATTTTCTACAAAAGCCAATAAAAACTCAAAGGACAATTAATAATTTTTGGTTATTTGAAAGTATCAATAAATACTAAATGGCTTTTTAGTAATTAAATATTAAGATAATAAATCGGAAAGCCTTAAATGGCAACCCAATGTTGACAAATCCACTAAAACTAACCCCAAAAGTCTAATCTCCTGGATTAAGCTGATAATTGTAGCTATTGTGGACGGAGTGCTGCACGGGAATCAACAGCCACTCCTGCTTACACTTCACCTCCTGGAAGGCCACAGTAAGGACTGACTGGCTTGGAAATCTAATCAGCATGTAGTCAGGTGACAGCGCAGACCAGGAAGCAGAGGGCTTCTTGTCAGAAACACTGGCAGAGACAGGTCGCTGAATTCCACTTTATTGCATGCTTATGAATTCTGCTCCCTAGGGTAATCGGGGTAATGCTCTTTTCATAAGCTTTTGAGGCATGCTCACATACATTTCAGACAAGTGTAATTTGTATAATGAGTTTGTTAGACCTCGCTCTCCAGTCCCCACAGTACAACCTCAAACATGACAATTGTCTTTGCAGCGACCCCTATAGGGCAATATCACACGGAAGTTCAGGAAGATTCAAACACAGCTCGCTAATTGGTGAACGTTTGTTTGATACTGAGACAACTGTAATTAACACTCAGCACCAGTTTCAATCTCCCACCAGTCAATTCAGAGCAAATTTGCATAAAATACTATAACAGAATAAAAAAATAATTTTCTGGAGTTAGATTGTCATTTAAAAAATATTTTTCCATATTCATTAAATTGCTCCAGTGTGCTTCATTCTTCGTTTTAAAGCCATTTCATCAACCAACACCGTCCCTCAACAATTTTTAAAACAGGCTAATGTAATCAGGTGACCCTTCTTACTGTGGCCTTTTAGAAGGTTAAGTGCTGGGGGGGGGTATAATATGAGCTAAAGCAATTAAATTTACTGATTTATATATTGATTTGTAATTGTATTTAAGCAATATAATCCTTTGGATTCGTCACAACAGAAGTCAAAAACATCATGTACATATATATCCATGAAATGAAACAGGGAAGCTTAAGATTTAATATGACATAGGGGGTGAGTCACAAAACACAACATTCAATCTTACACATAAACAAGCCAAAGCATTAACCAAGAAAATCTGAAAAATGAAATATGGTGCTGCAATATCCCCCTTTTTACTACAAACTTTGACATTATTTTACATGCACATAGATATGTATGTATGCATTGTTTATACATACATACCTATATACATATTTCCTTAGCTTATCAAGTATATATCACGCTGTAATAAAAAGCATCACTTCCCGGTATTTTTTCATACCTCTCAACAAGGGTGGGGAAATAGTTTCATTTATTTCATAAGCACTACAATGTGCTGAATGACTTCATTGCTTAGCTAGCTATGTAGTTTATACTGCTGTGATACGGTTATGGTGAATAATTTCAGTATGATCCGACAGCATTTTCTTACACAGTTCTATAAAATCTAGTTCGTAATCAATAAACTGTAGCAAAACATCTTACAATATGAAGTGCTGAAAGGCTTAATAAACCTTTTTGTTAGGTATGAATTTAATCAAAGTTCTAATTCAGATAAAGTACTACAATCATTGTCATACATACTGTATGCATAAATACTCTGTGAAAATGTCAGGTGTTAAAAAAATAACAGCTCTAAAATGTTGCATAGACCCCACTATAACAATACAAGCACATGCAATGAAAAAGTGAAGGTCAACCTAGGAATCAAGGAAAATCTCTAGATTAATGAATTTCTATACAAACACTAAAGTTCTACAACATGAAAATGTTTTACATTACTCCCACCCTCTAGCACCAAATTTTCAATGCCAAAAAATAGCTGCTGTCGACCTGGATTCAAACAAAAGAACGTCGGTCTAATTGTAAAGCGGACTTATTTGTTTTTAAAAAGAAATGACTCATTTGTTGTAAAAAGGGGCTACAATATACACATTTGTCCATGTACAGGAGACATGGAAGAAGTGGATCAAGTGTGAAAAATACTGAAACATGCAGAGTCAAATATCCCTGCAGAAGTGTGGAATACATTAGTCTTCGTTAAAAGACACAAGGTAAAGGCAGATTGTCATATCACCGAAGTTTTCTCCTCTTGTGTATTCGCACATTTATATAATTCGTAGCTTGTCAGCCACCTATTTTGGCCTTTTCTTTAGTAGACAAATGTAGCCCACACTTTAAACAGCTCAGAATGTGCACACCAATGGGAAGCTATGGAAACACAGGACAGGCATTAACAACACCTGTCAGTTGTTTAAATACAACACAACAAATGGAACATCTCTCATTTCAAACGACAAAAACACATTCAATATACAGGACATATGGCAATTACAAAAGCTTCACAAATACCACAAAATACACAGACAACACGGAGGTAGTTATTTAGCGGTTACACAAATCTCAAGTTCCCCGATGAAGGCAGCAGATGTATGATGATCCAGTTTTATCGAGATGTTACAAAACTAAAACAGTAAATTACTCATGAAGAAAATGCATTTATAAGGGGGAAAGAAATACACAATGTGAGAGCACACAGAAATATGTGTCTTCTCATCTGAATAACAGTCACAGCAGAAGTATTTTCTGTGACATTGAAAAACAAAGTGTGCACACTGAATGCAAAAACAGGTAATCGTGGAATGGATACGAGTTGGAAGATCATTATAGCCAATGACACTCTATAGCACTGAGACCGTCCTCTGAGTTTTTATTCAAAGACTTAAAAGACACTTCACACTTCAGCAAACAGCAGCAGTCAGCTTTTGAAAGACTACCCAATTTGTGCTGTCAAGTCACTAAGAGGTTTCACTACAGCTGTCCTCAAAGGCATTCATTGTCATTTTTAACACTTTATTTATATATTTATTTTAGAGGTGATTATTCCTTCGTCAAAGGCAAATAAAAAGAATCATGTCTCTTTTAGATATTGCTGAATTGTATTTCCAAAAAAATAAAAGAACTTTTCCATGGCACTGTATATTTAATAAATTGGGTGTAACATTTTAATCCAAGCTAACTTTTATGTATAATATACTGACATTTGCTTCAACTGTGACAGTATGAAAGAGTACTGAGTCACTGAGTTTCTAAGCCACAACCCTTAGATGTTATTGTAAGTAAGACCTCTATTTCAGCCCAGAAGGACCGCCTCTTGCATCAGAGACACTTACAGGTGAGCCTTGCCGAATTGGCCAGTGGGCTTAGATGGTTTCTGATGCCAAATATGTAGCTGTTTACTGCTTGGACAATATCTGTATGGCTTTCCCCATGTGAAAGCCAGGCATGGAGTGCCATGGAGACCAGTCATCGTGGAGACCAGACACCTGTATGTGTCCTGTGGGCACACAAATAGCCTTTTGCCTCAGCAGGTAAGCTGATAATTACTGCTGTTACTGTCAACCCAGTTACTGGGCCCTATCAAAGCCTTGCACAGCCGGAAAAAAAAGAAGCTTCACTTTATTATAAAGAATCCAGTGCTTAATACAAACAACATATTTGTCTGTATCATTCTAGCTCAGTAGCTCTCCACTTGATACTCCTGTTCAGAGTCTACCTCAAATAAACTTTCGGGTGCTATAAGCAGCTATGCAATACTACGCACCATACTGTGCCTTATAGAAGAAGCAGAAGATTTAATGCCCATTCTCTCCTGTTAGCTGGCATGAAGCACGCCAAAACATTGCGGTGCTCAGGATATTATCAAAAAGGTCAGAGGGTAACCGCAAGCCCATCCCCACCTTTTTAATAACATCTCAAAATTACATCAACGTAAAAAAGCTAACTCATAAAAGCGTACCAACAAGCTAGCTAAATTCCAAATAAAATCCAATACAATACTCGAAAAGAAGCGGAATATAAAAAAGTAGCAAACATGAAATATGACAAAGGGATAAAACTTAATTAGTAAAAAATAATAAATAAATAAATAACGCACCCATGGTCTAAATTTGTGTGGAACCATCTTAAACACGTATGCGTATACTACACATACGCACAAAAGCAGCTCGTATAGCACCTGTTGCTCTGGGTAACGGAAAGAGGGGGAAAAAAAAAACGCTCAGTCACCATTATGTTCGGCATTATATTTGACAGAGAGTGGCAAATATAACCGTAATGTTGTGCTTGAGCATGTTTTTCCACTGTGAATGTACGGGCGCACGTCTTAGGAGGACAAATAAAGGAAATAAGGGGCCCACAAAGTTGACGCATGCATAGTCATTCATTGTGCAACACATTAGACTAGATATGTCGGCAGGCTGGGCGATGCAGTCAGCAGTGACGAGCTACAGGGCGCTATGGTGGCATGCAGCTTACACATGGCCCGGCTGCCATGCAGTAAAACCTACATCAATGAGCCCGCAGTACGTCCCCTGGGCAAAAGATGATATGAAACAAGGCCTGGTTAATACATCAATGATAGATTTAGGCCAGAGCAGTAGAACTAGGAAAAGAATGATTTAGCACCATCAGAGACACTGGACAAATAAAACCAGTGTGAGAATACTAAAAATATCCATAGCTTTTTTACCGGCAATGCTTCATGGTGACTAATGAAGTCATTCAGCTTTTTCTTTGTCCACATGTACTTGACTATGCTAACGACTAATAAAGGATATTTCATCCATCCATCCATTCATCATCTATCCATCCATCCATCTTCCAACTACTTACACGGGTCAGGGTCACGAATTAACGGATATTTCACTGATATTACAAAAATATACTTGCCCATTACTTTCACAAACTCCACGCAGTTTAACGTTAGAACACTCAAATACACTTCAAGATAGACACCAAGGACAGGGAAGAAAATGCACTAACAACTAACATTTAGCGGAAAACACAAAAAAAGCCACTTACGAAGTAAATATCACGGTAGAATAGGGAAAAACGTCAATGCGGCCCTTTGCATTTCCTTTAAAAACAACCTGAATAGCTCCCATTCAGAATAAACGCCGCTTTTGTTTTAAACACTCGCTCACCTCGGACAAACGTAAAGTAGCAATCAACAGATTACGTTTGCAAGATTTATATTACTGGAAATATTTAATGTAGTCGGGCCGTTTGTGGATGGTTCTTGGCAAGAATTTACCAAGAAGCATACTTAAGTCAAGGTAGACTACTTGCGATAATTACGGGATATTGTCCTTGTGCTACTTTATCTTAGTTACTGATAGGTGACAAGAGGAGATAACAGGACAAGGAGATAGCGGAAGGCCAGAAGGTAGGGGCACGGGAAAGTCACTCAGTTGCTGGTTGCATGTATTATTAAGGCAGTGCTGACCCCGCTTCAACTGTAAGCGATTAGGTAGGTAAAGCTGATTTCACCCCCGCCAGACTGGCAGAGTCCTGCTCAGTCGTGAAGCTAAGGCGTACCGCATGCAGCCATCCAGTCACCCAGCACTCTGAAGGGGGCAGCCACGCACCATGTTTGTTCTGCAGAGTCACGAACCGCACCGGCTCTAGGCGCCAATTTGCATTGAGATAACATCTCTTACAAACAGCCACCTGGATTAAATGGCCACCACTGAGCCTTTCCGGGTTCCATGAAAGCGGTCCTCTATTTTGCACATCCGGAAGCGATCATTTTCACCATTTCTGACCAGGCAGGCTCTCCCCGCAGGGCCACGTGATGCCAGATCGTCCCTTTTAACAGCAATATCCCCAGGTTTAACCTCAAAAATCCCCCAGATTCCTGACGAGGCAAGCACTGCTGCTGCTGACAAATCACTGGGGCTAACCGCTGAGTAGTAACGTTGCAGCAGACCCCGGAGAGGAAAACTTCACTGCGAGCCTGCAACAAGCTGTAATTTGGCCAGAAATAGTTACTATGGTAACAACATGACTTAGATTCCCTACAATCATCTCAAACCAATGAACATAACATACCTATCTTAACTCCTCCAGAAAATTAATTCTGTTAGGGCGTCCTACATTTTAAGTTGGTTAAAATCAAATTGATTGTATAAATAACTACAGTATGTGGAATATTAAACAGCAGCAAAAACTCTAAATTCAACATTCTAGGCAATAAATGTCAGGAATGGGACGTCTGTGCTAAAAAGGTAAGGTGAGGATGCGCTAAAAAAAAAATCATATTATACCTATTAGATTTTCAAATATATTTATATGACACATATATTTCCTTAGTTATTAACCATCCACTCATCCGCTTGCAGCTCAGGTCACAAGGCTGGATTATACCCTGAATGGGACACCAGTCCCCACAGGGTACAGACACGCACGCACACACGCCAATTATCCTAACCGCATAACTTAACCGGAGCACGCAGAGGAAATCCACGCTGGGGAACTTGCAAACTCTGCACACACAAAACAGGTGGGGTTCAAGGTA
This sequence comes from Petrocephalus schoutedeni, assembly GCA_026780765.1. Lineage (NCBI taxonomy): Eukaryota > Metazoa > Chordata > Actinopteri > Osteoglossiformes > Mormyridae > Petrocephalus > Petrocephalus schoutedeni. The sequence continues at coordinate 7,831,503 of JAODKL010000041.1, forward strand.
TGAGGCATCCTCACAAAATAAAAGAGCCGCGTATCCGTACTTTAAACTTTGCACACGGGGGATAATGTGCAAGAGTGCAAAAGTGCAGAGGTGGGTAGTTCACGTCCAGAAAGTAAATATCGAGGCCAAGATTTAGTTTCAACCAACTAGTCCAGTATAAAGAGTCACAGTAACAGAGTACTCATCTGGTTGGTTGAAACAAAATCCTGGTCTGGATTTTTACTTTCTGGACCTTAACTATCCACCTCTGGGTATCTGCAATATCCGCGTTATGAAGGCACGGCGAAAGGCTCAGACTCCATCCAGCTCTCTCCTTAGGCCGAGCCGGGAAGTTGGGCCCCTGATGCCAGGGAGAACTCATCAGGAAATATTCTGGTCGATGGAGCTGCTGGCAAAGGAGAGTCAGTGCCTGTACCTTTAAGTACAGGTACAATGGCCTATAAAAAAAGGCCTTTATTTAGTCCCCCCTTTTCCTGGGCCGTATATTACAGCTTACAACCGAATACAACAGGATGCTTGTGAAAAACGTATAAAAGGCTCCCAGCCTTCAAACGGTTTTTTAAAACATCAGCAGTCTCCTAAGGTTAAAACTTAACGTGTTGGCGACCTACAAATTTTCTGTATCATATATATCTATGGCGTTTGAAACTTGGCATCGGTGTTTAGTCTGGTGAAGCCCAGTTAATTTTTAAAGATCGTTTTCTTCAGTTACCCCATTTAAACGTATCAAGTGAAAAACTACACCGCAGTGTTTATAGTGTGACAGGGACGAGAGGAGAGACGGACAGGGTACGGCTATAGGTGAAACTCAAGCTCCACAGCAGACAACCAAACAAGAGGCAATCCAGGCCATCTGGCTGGTAAAACTGAATACCCTCGGATGTAAAGACATCTTAAATGAATAATCCAGAAAGGGGACTGGGACTGACAGTGCCTCTGGCTATTCCCGAGAGGAGGATCGCAATCGAAGATGACCGAAGATGGTCGGCGATGCTAAAGAAAGCGTTCCTCCTCCAGGAAAATCTGTCATACCTAGTTTTTCCACCAAGCCACTGTACAACCGTGTCAGAATAAAAATGACAGAATGAAAACTCATTTTTTCCCCCCACTGGAGCTGCTTTATTTGCGGGTTCTTTTTTGGTATCTCGGCCCAATCGGGGGTGTGATGATTCTCCCTAATCCTACGAATACATTTTCCTTTTGATGCTCATGATATTAGCGCAATTCGGCGCTAATAAACGCAGAAATTGATGCGCCTGCGGACCACAAAGCGTGCGCACACACGGGGAGGCAGGCGCGCACGGGCGGCTCGATCTAAATGGCAGTCCATTTCCCCCTCATTTACTGACTAATGATGATTGCTGTAAGACAGGAACTAGGCTCGTTCCCCGTTCTTCAAAAAGCCCTGACCCCTCACATTACGCAGATTAAACAATTTCATTTGCGTAGCTGGACTCGCCGCTTGTCAGAATGAGTTGAAACCTTCGACAGCACCCAGGTTCATCTATCAAACAACACAGGAGACTGGCCATGCCCTAGGATTCATTTGTTGTTAGTACATTAAATAACGAAAAGCCTCAAACTATAACTGAATACATTTGAGCTGTTGAAAGGACGTGCCTAAAGATGGATGGAAAGTCCACTGGAACCTATACAGTGGTGTTTGGAAGTGAGGGAGTTTTTAAGGGTTTAACCTTCAGTTCGGTATCAACAGACACCTATTGTACAATGTGTCTAAAAGCCAGCTTCATTAACGTAAGTGAGGATGGAGGTAAAGCACAGATTTCAGAAGTTTAGAAGTGGTCAAGAAATGTCACTGAAGATCAGCAGGTCTCAAAACATGCCGTAATCTAGGTAGAGTTCTGTGTTTCAGGAGCTGTGTTAATAAGTGCATTCTTGATATGTGGAGGTGCCTTCCTCATTGCTAGCTCTCTAAATCGATTCATATTTAATCATATAACTATATGCCTCATTTCATGGGTAAATTTTACACATTACATCTGCAAAGTATAAATGAGCAGACATGGAAAGAATTAAAAATTATTTTTCATTATGAGCCAACACTAGAATCACAATAGAAACTCTATTTACAAATTATATAGCTACAGTCAATGTCTGATAAATAAGCGCACCAAATTATGTCCACAATACAATAAGCTCTAGATATCTCCTATAATATTGTGTTCCTAGGCAGCAGTTTTTAATGGACATTTTACGCATTAATGTTTACTAATGAGGAATGGAATACTTAAAACGTAAAAGCAGGTTGAGTAAAATACTCGACTGCGTGATGCTTCACTATAGAAAGCCATGGAAAATTTGTTAACAGAGTGCGACTCAAATGATATGTTGCAGAATTTCACAGGCCATGGACTGAATGGCGGAAATACTGGGCTTTTACTGGGCGGTAAATGTTTTATGGCACCAATATTAATGCATAAATTTGCCTATGTTCATTCCAGGTCGCACATGAAATTTATGTGGAATTTAAAAGTTTTTTTTTCCTAAAAACGGATTAAAAACAAATAGTATGTGTTGCGTAACCTTTTTTAACAGGGATGTTACAGAGGCATTGGGAAAGCCGGTATAACACTGGAATTTGGATTATCGATCACCAGATCAACAGTGATCTACTGTAATTCAATTAATGGTGCTGATGGATCTTCAGCTTCATAAAAGTTCTCATACAGTTTCTGACAATTAATTTTCTCTAAATGAGTAGCCTTACTGTGGGGATTACCGTCTGTAAAGCACTTAGGACACTGTGTCTCCAAGGCCTTTTTATGGATGGTGGCTGACCTCCAAAGGCAGGGATATCCCCACATAACGACACAGTTCAGAGCACTACCCCCGTCAGTCAGGACACTTATAATACTCAGTTGAGTCGTTCAAATCCATGTCTGGGCGTGTCACATGACCAGTGTTAAAAGAGACAAGTCCTGAAAATATTCCAGACAATAAAACACAATCCCCCAGTTTCAAGATTTCAAAAGGACTTACTGTACATGAAATGTAAAATGGATTTTAAAATGTAAAAGTAACACAAATTAATAAAAAAGTAGTTCATCGTTGTTTTCAAAAAATGATTTACAATGATTGCTTGGTCTTAAGTTTGGTGCAAGGGTAAAGATCAGGTTTTGATAAAATTACACATTTTCACAAAATTAGGCAGAGTACATACCCAAAACAATTAATACTTAATCAAATAGTATTCAGTACCATAAAAGTTAAGCCCAGATCAAGAGAAAATATGTAGCTGTTTAGTGTAATAAACATGTTACACTTGCATCCTGTTTTCGTAACTGAAAAATAATTATGAAAACAACAACATATTAAAAGTCAATAAAAATGTTTCATGCATTTCTTACCTTTACAGACTAAAACATACTTTTTAGGGGAATGGACGGGGAGAGAGCCAAGATTAGAGATGTACTTCTTGATTGTTCAATGTCTGATCTCCATTGCTTTAATGTTTGAAGGTTTAACAACAAAATAAGAGTTTAGCACGGTTTAAACACTGGGTTTTGGACTGATGTTGTCAACAGAAAAGCCTGGAGTAGGGATTCCATCGCCAGCGGGCATCGCACAGCATGCTCGTGAAAAGAGTGCTAGTGCGATGCACAAGCACGATGCCGACTCCCTGAATGCTGTACTGGGAGTAAGCGTTTGTGCTTCACAACTTTAATCATCCATTCACACGCTACATTCCAAGGGCCACAATTCAAGCTGTTCAAACGGAAGGGAATGAAAAAGGCGCCACCCGATTGGTCAGCTTGAATATTGCGGAATACTCTGCATTATATCGTTCCTATCATCATTTTAGGCAATTTATTATTGACCGGTAAATCACCTAAAACGTGTATGCGTGTGTTTTCTTCTTCAATCTGTGAAAATAGCATGAATCATGCATAGTTCTTTGAAATCCCTCTTTACTAGAAAAAAAACAGCTTTCAAAATGGTGCAACGTTATAAAAAATTTCATGTGGGTGTCATCATAGAACTACTATCTATTGGTTGGCAGTTTGACATTGACCATTCAGGGCAAATTGACCACCTGCCTTAAGGCAGAGAGGAGGAAGGGAGGAGAAAAATCAAGGTAATTTGCCAGCAGTTGTCATGGAAACTGCTTCATGTTGCTTGGTTCCATTGACAAAAAATAATAAGTATGTTGCCAGGAAGCAGAGTAGAGATATCTTACAGAAGGCTTGGGGGAGAACCAGGCGATGCATTTTTTAGTTGTACAGTTCTTATGATATGATATTCTTTAAAAGCATAAATGCATAACTTCTCTAAATATGCTTAATATGGACACATCATTTCATTTATAAATAAATAAGCAGATATTATACAGTACAACCCACTCATTATAATCTTTTGAATAACCAGAAGTTCCTTTGCATGTGGCTAAAAGAATTCAAGAAGAGATAAAATAATGAAATTTAATTGTCATTGTTCACAAAAAAAAAACCCCTGATGTGTCTGTCTGTCAGATCATTGTAGGCATTTTCAAATCTGTCTGAATCTTGTTTTTCCAACAAAAGACACCACACATGTACACTATATGGTAAGCAGCAGGACACAGATACACTTTTGGTGGCATCCTTGAATAGTAACTGCATGGTGAAAATGTTATTAGGAGCAAAACAAACAACATAGGAAAGGAAGAGTACTTACTCAGAGGAGTCTATGAAGTATATTATAAGGGCACCAATGCTAAGTGCAAAGACGAGAACAACCTGAAAGAAAGGAAGAGGGATTATCAGGCGGAGAACTTACTTTCAGCATAAAGACCATTCACAATGACGACAGATGACTATGCTGGACATCACCTTCAAAATGGCCCATTCATACTCATTACTCAAATACATTTTATGCATTCCATTTGCCATCCTTTACGTTATTAGAGGAAAACACCTTTATTAAAAGGAACCTTAATTGCCTGAGCCCGTAACATGACAGGAAGTCTAAAAAGCTATGTCTCTGTCATTCATTCGTACATTCAGTTAGAATCTGTTAAAATCGATTGCCAAAAAACACTGAAAATGTAGTTATTCAATAAATACTACTCTGTATTTACATGACACTCGTCAATTTACCTTCTAATTATTCTTATTATTTCCATATGAAAGTCCCAGGTCTTAATGAAATGATCAAGTTAATTTTTAAGAAAATTATGCAGATAAAAAAACCATTAACTCAAAATAATTATTTCATGAAAAAATGACTCAAACCCCATTATTGTGCTGACTAATACAAAATGTGAAATTGGTTCAGCTCTGATTGGGGTACTTTACATTTTAATACTAAGAATTAAGGCCCAATGTTAACACGTCTGAACTTGTTAAATATTAAAGGACATGAGGAAAAAATAGCGAACCAAGCTCAAACAGTTTAAACAGTATGCAAATTAAGTACAATATTCTGCATTAAAAATTAATAATAAAAACTGAAAAAAAAATTCTACAAAACGTAAGTTTAAAGCGTCGCATGACTAAAATAAATTGCCATTTGAATTTCATCCAGACAAAGGGAATTTTACATTTTTCATCAATCCCCGCATAAAAGAATGAGAACACAGCTGGAACTATCCATTTGTCACATTAATGGGAGGGAACTGGGCCGAAAAATTGCCTGTAAATCGACGTTCTGTAGAAAACCCCTCATATATCTTTATTTATAGCAATACTGTTACAAAGGATGTGCTCCACAGCTTAATAGTCAATTTACGTTACGTGGGAGTTCCTTCGCATCATCATTATCATCATCATCATCATCATCATCTTTTGTGGTCACGCGCAACACTTGATAGGTAGATGGATGTGACAACATTTCACTGGTTCCCATTCCTGCATTAAGTGGCTTCACATCACAGAGAAATGGGATAGGATTAGATCCCCCTAGGCTCAAGAAATGTCTTCAATTATCTATTATTATACTGAAGGACCTACGTATGTTATCAAGGTCAAAGCATGTCGTGTTTTTTTTTGATAATTGCACGGCTGTCCACACACAGCTGTGAGGTGAACAGAAACGTCATATTGACGACACCAATACGCAATCGTATTATTATATATACCATGAGAGTCACACGGCGATGCAATCAAGCTATTGTGCGAGTTGGGGAAGGTACAGAGACTTCCAAAGAAAGCTCATTGTTCACCAAAAAAAAAAAAAAAAAAACGAGTGAGCAGGAGATGTGGAAGTAGCGTGGGAATGACGCGCATAGATGTGCCTGCAAAAAACACGCTGAAATCATATGCAGCAGGGGACCTCGGGTTAATAAACGTCAGCTAGAGCGGTGTCAGTGCAACAAAGTGTTCACTGTCAGCTGGCAGCTCCAACATCAGGAGGCCACGAGAAACATAATCAGAGGCCGGCCGTATCCAGTGTCTGTTCCTAGAAACTAGAGGAGACCACAGGTGGAGATGTGTCATCCGTGGGGAGGCGGCTTAACTTAACATCACGCAAAATAGTTGGCTTCTGAATCCATTTCAGCAAGCTGCAATGTACAGGTCCATGCTCTTCCTACCCTTTTTCATTGATATATGAGCTTTATTATGTACAAAGCCTTCGCGTTATTTGTACATGTAAAAAAAGAAAAGAAGATTGCAAAAAATGAGGAAGTAGATTTTGTCTCTGTCCATGGTACCGACTCCATGCTCAATGCGTTGTCAATAAAGATGCTAGAATAGAATAGAAAAATTTGCTCTCCCTATTAGTTCCTTGTAATTACATCTGCAGAATAATGTTAACGCTATAGAATTTAACATTCATCAGATACTGAGCAGGATGTCTTTAATGAGTTGTCGTCATTAGTATAATACGCCTTGAGCACTTGTAAGGGGTTCATACAAATTACGACAGAAAAAAAGAACGCAAGTGGAATAGGGCATAACCAGGTAGTCATCAGGGTAACCTTTAAATTCGGAGCACTAGAAGGGCAGACGAGCTCTCTTTAAACCGGAAAGTCCTTTCATTAGGCAGATTGTTGGCAGGGAACTCTGCATAAAAAAACACCATTTCTACATGATGAGGAGATGAGATTTATGGCCCCCTTTACATAAGCGGAGGCTCTGGAGTGCACAGGTTTGCAAACAGAAAGTACACGGTTTTATTTAATGAGGAGCGGAAGGAATTTCGTGGAGAAGAATGACCAAACATACCACACGTGCGGCACGGCCGTGACACGAGCGATATATCCAAACTATTTCGAGAGGTCTCAAAGTGAAGAACGGCAGGTCTTCCTGCACAGGGGACAACAACAGTCCAACATGCTTTTCTGGTTCGGTCCTCGACATTTAGGCACAATACAATAGACTTGGACCAAAAGCGGAACATGGCATGCATAATACATGGGCAGGGGCTGATTATTTTTCCATGATGTGTATTCGGACTGTCACTCCACATTGTTGGCCTGCTCAAAAGAAAACACTTTCATGTATTTTTTATTGCTGGGCTTTGTTTTTCAAATGGTTTCAGGGGGTATGGGGAATACAGAAGGGCTGAGGGAATGTCCAGGGGTGATACATATAGCTACCTGCTGCCGTGTATTCCTTCTACACGTGTGCCCCATTGCTGACGCAAAAAAAAAAATACAATACAAATATATACATCCACCCTGAGGGCAAGCCCACCATACTCTCAGCACCTAGCACCTAGAATAATAAGGTCTCAGAGTTGGTTTTTGAAAATTCGGTGCCACTAGGGGGCGTAATTAGCTTAGACAGTGGGTCAAAGGTTCGTTTTTTTTTGTGCGTGTATGAGGGTGGTGGGGGGTGCAGCATTTAAAAAAAGGGTATAGCTGCCACACGCAATATATGGTAATCAGAAATTATCTTGCATGGATCAATCCCCTTTATTATCAGGCAAGAGTCTGCTAGCCTTAATTACTGATGAGCAGGATGGGAGGTCACTGCTTTAAAACAGAATCAAGCCATTAGTAGTGTCTCCCTGACCTAGCCTAGTTATTCACCTGTGATCTGAGGCCGAAAGCCCCCTCCACAGGCTTCCAGGCAGTGTCGCACTCTAAGGCAATAATAAGGCCGGAAACACTGAGCTAGCTAGGAGTTTTTTTTTTTTTATTATTTATAAACATGCAGGAACCGCTTAGAAAACCCACGAAACCTCGCACTCAGATCAGATTGGAATTGGACCTGAAAGTACTTCAGTCGAGGCTGGCAGTCTTAGCTCTTTTTCTGGATTACACACATCACCTGTGGCGAATTAGAACAGACAGGCAGCCCCGCTCCACGTGAACTAATGACCTTCCGTAAGGCAGCAAACCTGCCTGCCTCGCCGCAGAGCTTCTCGGCCGTGATCGACACTTCCCCAATGCATTCTGCCCACCGAGAGTCACGCTGCCCCCGCGCTGTCATTTAATGGGGGGAGCCTGCCCTTACGTCACGGTCACGGGAAACCACAGGCTCTGCACCCTGGGCTGTTCGAGTTAAATGTTCCTGTAAAGCACCAGTTAATCTGACAGTCCGGCTTCGATGGTACATTTAGTAATAATGACGTTTTATTTGCCTTGTGGTCTTCTTCAGACTCAGCGCGCTTCACGAGAGCATTAAGAGGACGATACGAAAGATGACAGAGACAGAGCAGCAGCACGTATCAAAGTACTACAGAAAAGTAAACGAATTAGCATTATAAGTCAGTTTAAAGTCTAATTAAGCCAAGTAACAGGGATTTTAATCTGTTGACATTTAGATGCTCCAGAGCTGGAAAAAGGCACCGTTTTGTACACAGGCATTGAAGACACTGATTCTGAATATATCATTCAGCCTGTTCATTTATACACACACACACACACGTACACTAAAAAAGCACTGGGCCCTGAAAGGCTGCCACCTGTCCCACACGGCTCACTCGGCCCTTGGCCGTGTCACGCAGTACAATCGCCTACCCTCCAGGGCTTCGCCTCCTAATTCAATGACGCTTGCAGAAATGCTTTCGTAACCCAGAACCTCAGGTCACACAGATGTAACCTCCGCATACAATGGTTCACCTAGCTAAGCTAACGTAGCACTGAAATCGCCTCCCGCTAAGAAAGTATTACTCCTTTCACCGCGCCGCTGAGCTACGACGCATCGGTTTCGGAGCTTACGCCACAATCTGCCGGGAGGTGCCATTAATTTATCTTTAGTTTCATTAGCTGTGACTGACTAAACTAGATGGCATCACTGTACATTTACACATGATTCATATCCTGACTGCAGCCACAGTCACGTTAATTGCAATGCTAATTTATGCTAGGTTCAAAAGCGATGGTGCCCCAGAAGAACTGGTCAGTCTATGTGGCCTGGAATGAAAAACAAACATTTAACTAGGAGTTCATAGAAAAATATGAAGTCTGCAGAAGCTCTTGCCATTGACCCCCTTTCTGAAATTTGATTTCCCTTAGGTCAGTGTTTCCCAATCCAGTCCTTGGGGACCGGCAGACGTTTTTGGGAGCTAGGAGGGAGCAAAAAATGTGCCCTATCTGGCAGGGAGCTGGGAGGGAGCAAAATCATGAAGTGTCCGTGGGTCCCTGAGGACCGGGTTGGGAAACACTGCCTTAGGCTTACATATTGGCACAACAACCTCATTATCCGACAGGCAATAAAAGTGAACAGAAGAATGGCTGGGAAAAGCTGAATTTATCATTCACAGCACAAGGCCAAAAGAATCCAGGCTGTATGTCAGAAAGACAGTGTTTATCTAGAGAGGCTAGCATGAAAATCACTTCTGAATACAAGTGAATAAAGCCTCCCATCCATCCATCCATCCATTCATCCATCCATCCATCCATCTTTCCTTCCTTCCTTCCATCCATCCATCTATTTTCCAACCACACACCCAAGTGTACAGAATATATCAAACATCTTATTCATACCAGATTCTGTATCTGACTATTTTGGGGTATGCTGGATTTATATTGGGGGTGTGTTGGAATTAAACTTAACAACTGACTTAGAATATCACTTCCCAACCACAAAACACATTCTTGAAAGACACACGGCATATGAAACGGACAAAACACTAAACGAAACTGAACAAAACAGCAAATTATACCCGTTATACACATACCGTGTTACATGCTCCAGATTAACATTACAATAATCTAATTCAAATATATTATTATTATATTAGCATTACATAGCCTTTGTGGAGCACCCATTCCTTTCCTTGTGATTGACATTTTATAGATGACTGAGCTCCGGCTGGTGTATCTCCCATTTGGGTTTCTTTCATCCCACAGCTCAGGGTCCATCCAAAACAATAAATATCACCCTGCAATCTTAAATGAAAACGCCATCTTCTGTATTGCTTCATTTTGGGCCCCGGCATAATTCACTCGATAAACAATTAGGTGGGATGCAAGCCTTATTTCTGTCAGGCACTGAGGAAAAATGCTGAACAAGGCGGTGGATCTTGGCCGAGGCCAAGGATCTTGGTTCCATGGGGACCCAGTGCCAAGGGCTTTTAATTAAACATACATGGTCCTGCATCCATTCTGAAATACACAGTCATGGTAGCGGCACAGGAGCCCTCCCTTAAGCAAAAGACAACCTCCATGTAACACACTTTGTATCTTTACACAAACTTATCTACAGGAAAAGACAATATTTAAGAATCTGCTTGTCAGGGTCAGTGGCTGAGCGTGCAGCTCTGGGTCATGGGTTCAAGGCTGGCCTGTGGCCAGTCTTATCTGTTATTTTGTATTTGAGTTTCTGCCCCCCAGTGTTCTGTTTTTTCCCTTTTGAGTTTTCAGTTTACCCTCCTTGTCCTAATGTATTGTTGAGGGTTTGTTAGTGTGTTTTTCTAGTTTCAGTGTCTGTAGCGTTCCCTAGTTCTGTGACAGGTAACTTGTCCCATCTGTTGCTCATTGTCCTGTGCCCTCCCTGATTGGGTAATTAATCTATGAGTTGCACCTCCTCCTGGGTTTTCCTTGTGTTCTCGTGATAAGTGCCGGTCTATGTCCTGTTCTCTAGTTCGTCATTGTGGGAATTGTATGCATTTCGTATGGTGTATGCTCCGTTTAGTTTCCCTAGTACTGCTTCCTCGTTTTTTTTTTATATTTGTGTTACCTTTTGTTATTTATTCAGTGTCTTCTTTCTGGTTTCTTTCTGTGACCCCTCATGGTCTGTTTCTTTTATAGTTTTCCCCGGTTCTGTTCTGTTCCCAATAAACCCCTTTTGTTGTACCTGAGCCGCAAGTGGGCCGTCACCCTCATTCTCTGCTTGCCACGCCGCCATTGGAACCCTGACACTGCTAACGTTTTCTCTTTATATTACAACATAACCCAAATTGGGCATCACCCATAGAAAGTAATTACGCACTACTATAGAATCTGTCACTTAAAGTACCTTTAGGTAGTGCATTGCACATTTCCAGTATTTTACTGTTTAAGTTGCCCACAAAGACTGGTTTACAACAGGACCTCAGTGACTGCAGACAAGGTTCACATCAAGACTTGATGTTTGATGACATATTCAATGCAGGGCAACTGTGCACAAATCTGATTACTCCATGACCAAGTTGATGAAGTTTTGGTCCAAGATACAAGGTAAAGACCATCTGAATGAACTGGAGAAAAAAACCTTAAGCAGGGTGTGAGCAGGAAGTAGTCTGTCGAACGTCTCACAGAGAGGCGTACTGTGTTTGGGTTGCATCATATAAACCCCTTATTACACCTAAAAAAAACACTTTCACTAGTAAAGTGGTGGAAAGGGCACAGTCAGGGATCTACTGAGCGGTGAAAAAAATAGTTAGATGAGTCATCCTTCACCCTGTCCTCAACAAGGGAACGAGTATGTGTTTGGCATGCACTGGAGGAGCCTACTGGATCTCATGTTTGTATCCCAAACATTGAAAGGTTCTGGCAGCACAGTTTTCACGTGTGGTGCTCTTCCCAGGCATGATTTTAGTTCACTCGGAACCTATAAGGGTGAGCCGCGCGGAGTGATTGCGGTCATGGCAAAATTGTTTCTGCCCTAGTGGGAGTAAATTTGTCCAGGATGACAAAACAGAATAGAATAGCCACTTTAACGTCATTCAGAAACATTTTTGGTTTTGTGCACATCAGCTGGACCAACAGGCAAGGAAAGGATGAAGTCATATACCAGTGCTATCAAAGTCACTAATGGTCAAGTAATACGAACCCATCTAGCGGATTCCACATCAGTTAACCACCATCGACAAAAATTGCAGAAGAATGGTGCTGAATCCTTCAAACGCATTTACTGACGTTTCTCTTAATTTGCCCGTATTATTAATTACATTCAATAAATTCATCTCATACATGCATGGTAAGATAAGGCCAGTGTCTTATCTATAATGTCGTCTAAGGGAACCTAAAAAAAAGAAAGATACAAGCCATGTATTTGAAATTGAATGCAATAAAATATTGCTACCAAGCACATCATGCAAATTTAGAATATCAATTACATTTAAATGTGTTGAGTATTTATATCAGGTTTAGGTGTTAAATAACAGTGTGCCTAAACATAAAAACTGTCAGAAATATTTCCATTGCCATTCACAACACAAATTTTCTTACAAATTAGGACCTTGTGGTTGTCTGAAGAGTATTTTCGCTATCAGTGTTTATGAAGAAGAAAATTCAATCAAATGGTATTAATCGCGATTACTAAAAGAAGCAAATTAAAGCGTCAACCTGATTCACAGGTACTGTATTATAAGTCATTGCCTAAAAAAAATATGCTATACGGATATTATTTTTTCTTGAGACTATTGATCACCAAGAACATCTACATCTATACTTCTCTTCCTCTGAACAAAAAAACAGACATTTAATGCGAGTAAAAATAGAGTGCAGTCTAACCTCAGCTGTTTGTTTCTCTCTCTCCCTAAAGGCAAACAGAATTATTCTTCTTGACGGCGAAAAGACCCCGCTGTCATGTGAAGCAACACTTTACATTTATCTTGATACATGCCGAGCTAAAGTGAATTGGTTGGAGGAAAGGATGTATATCATTCACACATAGCACCTGAAAAGTTATTTATGCAAATCAGGGACATAATTCTTCCAAAGTTAACGGGAGACACTTACAACCTCCGGTCAAACTGGACCTGCTACAAACAGCCACTAAATCAGTAACAATGTTTATGTCTATATACATTATTAAATCACCAAACCAGGGAATATTACAGTGGAAAAATCCAGTACATTCATCTCAGATGGAAAGTGGTAGCTATTTTCAAAAGAATAGCAATCTGCGTTTTTAAAACATTTTATAATCATAAATATAGAAAAAAACAATACAGTAGCTATGGGTTAAGAATTTGTGTTAATAGAAAGCTTCCCCCACAAGCTTCTAGACCGGTCAATACAGAAAGAACACTTTTTTGTCCAAATCCTGAAACATTTTCTTCTGCATTCTCTACTCCATTACTACCCACAAGATTTCTCTTGCTGTTATACAGCATGCGGTCATAGCCGCAATGTCAATATCGGTATGAAACCATTTCTGAGGAATTGGCCAGGGGCAACACCACAGTAATGCCTTTTTCATGGCAAAGGAGTCGTCGCAGTATATTTTAATGATAACAGAAACCCTCAAGTGGTTGCGGACACTTAATTGTGTTATCCGCAATCTCTCACATTTGGGAAAAATCTGTTAAATAGGGGTCACAAATGAAAAATTAATAATAGATAAGAAAGTCATTTATTCCGGAGGAAATATATTTTTGGCATTTTTATCCCACCAGACTGATTTTAAAATTGATATATATTCAGGTATAAGTGTGAACTCAAATAATAAAATAATGGTCTAAGTTTTACAAAACGAGGTATAAGCAGTGGAGAAAGTCAGACCCAAATGGTTACTGATTTACTGTATTGGTCTTGTCCCTTATGCAGCACAAAGAAGGGCATCAATGTTTTCTTAAATGAACAGCTCCTTTCGTAATAATATTACTGCTCTGTGCTTTGCGTCCACAATAAAATATATATAAAAAAAAAAAAACGCAAATCAAGCTTAGACGGCTATTTGTCAAGAAAGTGTGAAGGGAGGTAAGGGGACATCATTCAACCTCAGACGATGAGTCAGCTTAGGATCATTGTTCTTGTGGATCTGACCCCACATATCGGTGTCTTTTGCTACTGTTCGAACAGTAACCGGAGACCAGACCATCCTTTTCACGCTGGGGACTGAATACCCAGTATGTCAGGTGTTTACGTGCATGGGGCATCCCCAAATTAAGTTCTGCTCAAACTTCATCACGTCACCTACTGCAGGCATTCCCTTACATGCCGTTCCATCTGTCATCACTAGCTCCGTCATGTATGCTGCACACTTCTAGCCACATTAATAGCATACTGGTTTAAGAAGACAACCTGGTAACATGGAAGGTGCAGGTTTGAGACATGCTGTTGTAGCAACCGTAAGCAAGGCACTTCAGGAAAAGTACTGTTGCATTTGTTGCATGGGTTCAGCTGCTGAGTAGACGCACTTCAACAACTAATCCCGGGCAATATATCACTCCAATTCTGCTAGCTTAAGTCCCCTAGCAACACATCTAACATGTTTGAGACATGTAAAAGTACACATACTGATGAGTAAACAGTTACCAGATTCAATTCACCAGTTGCCCCAGGTCTACCCTACAGCTGAAAATATAGCACCAGGGGCTGAATTTAAACACATCATCTAAACACCTGGTACCACTAGACTGTTAGGATGTTAAAGGAAAACATTGCTTAGAATGTTTAATATATTATTTTAATATTTAATAGTTTTAGGGTATTAATACTTTAATAGTCTTGAGATGAGCTGGTACAGAGAGTACTGTTAACCAAACTGAAAAATGAAATTGAACACAGCAATAAATTATTTATAAGGGGCATACTGAAGATGGTGTAGTGGTGAAAGTGTTAGTAATTGTAATCAGGAATCAGCTACACAGAGCATGAGGGAATTTAAAAGAGGGAATGTGGCTTTAGTTCAGCACAGTCTGGTTAAGGGCCATGCAATCTCAATGAGAACCGCACACAATTTCACTTCGCTTTGTGCCGTGCTCTGAAGCTTATTAATACTTTCCTCTTGTATGAGCTCTCCCTAAAAACAATACAAGGCTGTTTTTAAACTGCTACCAACCAGACCATTCTAATTAAAAATGAAATACATAGACCAGCTCACAAACCGTAAACAGGAAAGTGGCAATTAAAATAATCAGGATAATGCACATTATGAAGCGGAGTTTGTTATTCATTCATCAAGTTGATCAAAATACGGTTTAAATAAAAAAAATGGCTCAACAAAGCACACAGATTGAATCTGAAAGGTACATTCGGTGCAGTTCTGATGCTATCTCCACCAAGCATACAAAACGTGAGTGAATTCAAAAAAAGAAAATGACACTTCAGTCAAACCTTACTGATTAAAAAAGCCGACTTTAAAGCTATGAACAAATCATGTAGCTGCACTGCAACCAGCCTCCACTTTCCGGCTTTCATTATATAAATTTTACCCAGGACATTGCAAGTTCAACAGCCAATTTAGCAAACCTCAGAATTAATTTTCACATTTTGAAATGTTCAAACAAGAGAGGAGTACAGACTTAAAGGTGCAAGCATTTAGCAAAATTTACTGTACAGCATAAAGACAAAAAATAACCATACCTTATACGTTATGTAAATAAGTATACCTTATTATTTTTTACACATTATATGATTCAACTTTGGGTTAAAATCAAGGAAATTCCAGGGACATTTAAATAAATGCTGGAGAAAAATGATTAGGTTGTTTTGAGATTCATTATGATGCCTCATGTTATCACCAATCACTTCAAATATAATGATAACTGGATCACATGCAAATACAGTATTATGAACAAAACCGACCATCACAAAGTTGCTTTAAAAGGCAGAGGAGGAAAAGTCTATAAATGATGCTAGCTAAATCTGAGATATAAGCCTATTTATCATATGGCGAATCCCAAATAATGATAATATATATATATATATATATCTATATACACAAAATTACTACTCCAAAACCTATGATTGCACAGGTGAAATCTCTCAAATCACACCAGCACAGAAGAAGTTAATGTGATTCTGGGTGTTTACCTGGTTATGTTTCCTTAAAACAATTATTTCTACTTTTACAGTATGTATACTATGTCAAGACTCGAATACCTTTCAAAAGTTACCGTGAAAGAGTAGATACTGCACAGGAAGCAGGGGTAGAGGAAATCTAAACGGCTTAAGCAGTAAAACAAAACTTCTGGCATTTCGACTGAAAATGCTTTTAATACATCAAGCCATAAAAAAATTTTGCATGACGTAAACGAAGTAAAACAAACTGGGGTGCAGGATAGAAAAGTCAAACACTTCTCCAATATAATGAAATAAAACGAAGCTATGGCTGCCTAATGTACTTCCGGCATGACGAAAGTACGCTGAAGCTAAGCTGGCTCTAATACTGATTATCTGTATCAGGCGTGTTAAATCAGGGGCGCACCTAAGCTCTGCAAGGTGGTAGACCTCCAGGGCCAGGGTTGGGCAGCCCTGCATTAAGCTAACTATGAATCAGATTTTGTTTTGCTTATGACCTTGGCTGTCTCGGCCAGTGTTATTAGTCTGTTAGGCAACTAGGTATACAAAACAGACTAAGAGACAAAACAGAACACAAATAAAGATTTTACTCTGTAAACTGACCTCTGCTTATTCCAAACATATTTCAATATTTATAATTATTTACAATACAAATATTTATATTTTTGTTAATATTGCACATATGCCAAGTTCCAGAACTGTGTCTGGTGCCCATTGAATCCATAAATCGGTTTTGTCACACAAAGGCAAACAAAATCTGTTTTGGCACTTTTTACCACCATTTCAAAATATTTGTCCATGTCATGACAAAGTTCAAATACCTCAATTGCTGATGTTAATGATTCATTTATCATACATTCACTGGGTGGTGAATTTATACATGTTAACCTGAAAATGGAAATGAGATTCCATTGAATATATCCCATTATTTGAAACAAACTCAGAAACAGCCCAACTGAGCTTTACCAAACAATTAGCCTGGCTCCCTAGCACATTCCAGATATTATCATTATTACAGATGTCACTTGGGAATTGTATATTTTATGCATCCAAATCACCATGGTTTTGTTCAAATTTCTTCAAAATGAAAGTGGAAAACAGTCCCTGAGCCAGTCGGTGCAATCTCAGGCTAAATTAGTTATTTTATTATTCAATGCAATAACTGGTTTCACAACATAACTCAACAGAAACACAGAATGTAAACTCTGTTTAGTTTCAATCTGTAAATCAGCAGTTGGCTTTGATGCAAAAGTTAAATAAAACACAGATCTATCTCCATTCTACTCATCCATCTTCTGCATGCTTCTGAAATGAAGCCATGTTAGGAGGGGAAAAAACCTGACCATCTACCTCGACTTCTAAAGCCTACCATCATGGGTTTTCTTCCTTTTAAGATAAACGAACAAGATCACAGCCCTTTACTTTTATTGCGAAGTGGCTTTAGTTACCACCAGCTGAGTGCCACAAAAATAAATAAAAAATAAACACAAATCAACACATAACATAACATCTGCACATTTCTGATAAACATCTTTGCCATATACACTTATATTAATATTCTCAACAAAAAACGAGGACAACTTAGATGAACAAGGGGACTAGCCTGTCACTGTAAATTGCCGTACATTGCATTTCTTCTAATGATTAACCTGTGGTTGGTTAATATAAATTGTGTCGCGCTCAGCCCCGCCCAGCAAGTCCATTTCCCAGTGTTTCCCTCAGGCGGGGCTTAATCAGCCTCACCTGTTCCTCGTTGTGTTTGCCTAATGTGTCAATCCCCTTGTTAGCCCATGCACACCTGCCTTGTGTTTCCTCCTTGATGTCCTACCCTATTTAGTCAGTCTGCGTCCTGTTCCCCTTGTCGAGTATTGTTCATGTTTCCCGTGGTTCACGTTGGTTCTTCAATAAACACCCCTGTGAGGGGCTTCATACCCGCAGCCTGCACTATGGGTCGTTCATCCCGCCGCCGACGTGACAAATTGACTAGAATGTATAAAATAAATCAGACATCGATTTGACAGAAGCTTCACAGGAAAATAAAACAAATTTCCACTTCCAAAAACTTAAATTTCAGACTGCAATTAACTTTAAATTTCGGACAATACTGAAAAGCCAGAGCCTGGATAGATATTTGCTCGATATAATCGCAATGTCATATCGTGCAGCCCTACCCTCATACCTGGGAATTCTTCGGAAGCTCAGGCAAATGGTCTAGTTAGCTTGTTGACAGACGTATGTCTTTGTCTCACTTCTATGACACATTGGATATAGTCTCTGGAACAGCTGAAGAATGTGGAGACTTAAAAACTACTAAAAACTAACTACTTAAAAACTGCTACTAAAAACTGCCACTGGTAAAGACTATACTGCATTCCAAGTAGCATTTCGGAAATGCGGTGAAACTCCAAAGTTGATAATTCTGTAGAAGATAGATAGGCAAAAAGATTTAAAGTAAAAGTAATCCATTTAAAAGGTCAAAGCATGCAGCAAACCTAAATGCAAGAGCTCTGCATTCTTTATGTAATGAGGATGAATCTATAAACATCTCCATCACTCTGACAAGCTCTCACTACCTTTTGGAAAGACTGCTGTCTTTTGCTTACAACCCAATTAAACTGCAGGTGTTAGACAATTAAACAATTAAGCAAAAGAATCAACTGCAATTACTACCAGCATGTGACTTAAAAGGAAACAATATTTAGTCTCAGTTTTGGGCTTTCCAAAAAATACAAAACAAATCATTTAGCAAACATGATAAAAAAAAGTCGACTACAATTAGCCTCAAATTAGCTGCCACTGTTCAATAATATAACCAAATAGTCATTCATTCATTAGGGAAGTAACCTGTGCACTATTACATATTTTTGTGATTATAGTGATTTTTTGTTTGCACATTAAAAAAAGATTGACAAGATTATGAGTTTGAGTGATTGTCGTAATTTCAGGGCTGCTACTTCAACTCCACAACAACATTTCTGCTAGAAGCATGAGCAAAACTAACTCTTCCATTAATTATGTATTGAGCTACAAATGTTGTATGAATCCAACAGCTCAAGACTGCAACTTGAATTGAGTATATTGGAGAAACCATAGACTTCCCTGCAATATTAAAAATGTACACGCTTAATGCTTATTATACATTTTTCGGTTCCTGCAAAAGCTATTTGTACATATACTTTGATAAAGCGAGTATTAAACTAAGGATTTGATCTATCATTACTGTACAGAAATAGACATTAATCATAAAATCATAGATTCCAACATCTTTTTCTACACACAAAAAAATCAAAAATTCCGAACACTCCTCATAAAAAGGTTAGTAACCATTTTATTTATTCGAAGCTACCAACAGCTGCTGGCTAAATTTAGCCACCAGTGGGGTGGCAGCATATGAAACCTATCACGGTGATATGGCAACTCGGCTCCGTCTGGCTCCCGCGTTCTGCCACCTCGTTAAAACTTTTTTATCCGGCACGCCACAGGTGCACATCGCATGGCATCGGAGGCTGCAGGCGATGAAGCGTAAGAGTAGGAGCAACAGCCCGCCAAGCACTGCCAGGATTCCCACGTCAAAGCGGACCTGTGCCATTTCGGTTTTTACATGTTTTGAGTCCGGATACTGTGACGGAAACCATCATGGTTAAAGGACTCAAAAAATATTTTGTGCCTTAGGTAAGAATCAGAATTAGAATTTGCTTCATTAGCCAGGCACAACTGCCTGTTCTAGGAGTTTGTTCAGGTGATATTGGTCCATACTTTCACAACATGCAACATAAATGAAGGTCTCATTGTCGACTGCAAAGGGTTGGTGGTTGTGTTAGTAGAGGAACTAGGTCGCTCAGAGCTGTGTTGCATCAACATACATCCCTGTATAATGTTCGGTGATCGGTGTCCAATGTGTACATATGCAAAAATAAACAGTGGGCCTGCAGGAAAGTGGGAGAGTTCGCTAAGTTTTCATGGATGTGACAGACTGGACAACTGACCCCGATTCGGGAGTCAAAACAAGCCCAAGGCTGCAAGCCACTGTTTACCCACATTACTGTGTGATGAACACTACTCAACGGGGTCATCTTTCCAAACCTCGCACTTCCCCCCATTTAGCAGCAGCCAGAATTCCTTGCTCTTGATAAGGTTCCTGATTCTCTCTGGACAAAGGATAAATATGATGTGGACCTCAAGAAGGGGGTAGCTCCTCTTCAGGTAGACTCAAGGTCCACCTACCGTCTACGCAAACCCCAGGATCTCTTGAGACTTGATGCAGAAGAGGACATTGAGCGTGTCAGTGATCAGCTACTGACCAAAGGCATTCTGACTCAAGCACCACCTCGCCATGTAACACCCCAATCTTCCAGGTAAAAAAGGCTGATGGGGTCTCCTGGTTCCCAGTGCAAGATTTAAGGTCAGTAAACAAGGTGATTCATGCTAGGGACTCCCAAAGTTTCTAACCCAGTTTCCATTCTGTCAATGATTACCTTAATCCCCAGGGATTCAAAGTTCTTCTCTGTCATAAAGCTAAAACACACTTTTTGGCATTCCCCACACCCAAGAGTCACATTTCTTCACCTTTGCCTAGAAGGGGACAAAGAAGTGGTACGGAAAACTATTGGACACATGGACCAGAACGCCACAAGGATACACTGAGGCCGCTCTGTCTTTCCCACAGCCCTCCAAACTCTTAGGAGTCCACCCTTCTGGCCTCCATCGCCATCTGACGAACAGACTGACAAAGGAACGGGGGAAATTCCTCCACTGATACCGAAGTGGTGACGTGTGGATCGCAGTTATATCCGCAGGCGTGCAAATCCATGGATCAGGCAGGCTAAGTCATAAAAATATTTTTTCTGATAAATAGAGGATGGGTTGTTGATGAGTGATATATATCATAAATGAGAAAAATATTAGTTACATTCCCTTAAATGTGAACATATTTTAAGCTGCATTTTACGCCAGGTACAAATTAGGATACTAGACTCTCATTGTGGGGTCCATTTGTTAAAAGGAGCAATGGAGGCAAAAATAAATCAAACAAACATCAAATCAAGTAAATCAAACAAGGAGAATTAAAAAATTGAAAAAAGAGGACAGAAACATGATCTGTGGGAGTAATTTAGTGATATATTTACCCAAGTGCTGGGTAAGTCATACACAACACAGTATTCTTGTTTGACTGGATTTGGGAAGCTGCAGTCTGTGCATCCATCCATTTTCGGAAACCGCTTGTCCTATTCAGGGTCACCGGGGGGTCCTGGAGCTTATCCCAGAGGTTACGGGCCCCAGGCAGGGAACAAGGTGCCAGCCCATCGCAGGGCACACTCACACACCATTCACTCACACATTCACACCTACGGGCAATTTGGCAACTCCAATTAACCTCAGCGTGTTTTTGGACTGTGGGGGGAAACCGGAGTACCCGGAGGAAACCCCACAATGATACCGGGAGAACATACTAACTCCATGCACATGGAGCCATGGATCACTATACTACAGCCAGGGCTGCCGGCATGGCCCTTATTCCACGGCACCAGGTGGCCTTAGTGTCATACACTGATCATTCACCCCTGCTTATCCACTCCAAACTCCAGGTCATTGCCTCTCCACAAAAACATGACTGGTGGTGGACCTCTCAGGAACCATTCTCGCCCCAAATGGTCCTCCTTTCCTCCCCCAACAACCCTTTCCATGTATGGCTCAACTGACCCATGGCTCGTGGCAGTTATACTACACAAAAATGTTCTGAGGACAGAATGAAAAATGATTGGTTCAGAGACATAACCAAATTGTACAGGAGGCAGGTCCTAGCCACTAGAGGAGCTACTAGAGGAGGCAGGACCAAGACATGTGATTGGTTAGTTCGACATCTTACAAAAGATCTGATTGGTTATCTCTCTGAACCAATCATTTTTCATTCTGTCCTCAGAACATTTTTGTGTAGTAAAACTGCCATGGCAACTGGAGGGATGGTACAGAGGGTAAATCATTATTGGGATATGTGTGAGTTCAAAATTATGCAAAAACTACTTGATATGCACCCAGAAAGATGGAGAAAATGCTAAGACTGCCGAACATCCAGACATTCAATTCCATGGACACCATCTGAATACTGATTGATCAATTTCATAGGAATGATGCCCTGCAGAGAGTATAGGTATTGTCTGGTGATTGCAGATATGTTTTCACGATGGATAGAAGCAGAGGTAGTAGAAAAATGCCTACTACAAGAAATCATTCCCTTGTGGGGAATTCCAGCTAAATTAACATCTGACAATAGGACACACTTTGTGAATAATGCCGTCTCTCAGTTGACTGAGGTTTTGGGAATTGATGTCAGACAGCATTGTGCATACCAGCCCTAGAGTGGGAGAGTGGCACAGAGAGTTAATGGGGTGCTGAAGTCCAAATTAACTAAAATGATGGAGGATACTAGGATGGAGTAGGTAAGCTGGCTCCCTGTGGTCCTGCTGTATTAGAGAGCAAGAACAGACTCAGCCACCAGATAGACCCCTCATGGAATTCTCATTGGGAGGCCTACGTTTAATAGAGTATCACCTTGTCGAGGTATGCCTACAGACAATGTACAGAAGGACAAATCGGGCAGCATACTGTAGGAAACTGTTTTATCTTGTTACGACTGCGTATCCAGGGGTAAGGAACCATGGGCAGAGTTTGGGGGGGGGGGGCACAGCAATTAATTGGCATGACCAGCATCGCACATGTTCTGTGCTGGCACTTTGCACCTCTGCATAAGCGATACGTTGGTACCCTATCGGAAGACAAAATAATAGGTTACATCTGCGTCAGATATGTGCGTTAAAAAAGTAGGCTGCAGATTTTTTTTGCCCCCCCCCCCAACCGCGAACATCAAACTCTGCTTAAGAGGAAAGCTTTTTCAGCCCCACAGGAAGGACTCTATCACACCCTCCAACCTGTGGTGAAGGATCTGAAGAGAACCAGGTGGAATTCCCACCTGAGACCATACCAGATCCTGCTCACCACTCAGACTGCGGTGAAGATTAGAGAATGAGCCTCTTGAAATCATGCATCCCACTGCCGACGGGGACCCAAACAAACTGCTGCAGTGGCCTGGGCAGCCACCGGAACAAAAAAAGGATTTTAAAAGACGATGGCGCACATGAGACCCTGGCACCCTTTCAGCTCCTAGGGGGGTTTCTCTGCACATATCATGTGTCCCGTTGTGCTCGAGGGAGTTTTATTTACACAAAAATGTTTTGAGGGCAGAAAAAAAATGATTGGTTCAGAGAGAACCAATCAGATTGTAGAAGAGGCAGGTCCGAGCCACTAGAGGAGGCAGGACCAAAACCTATGACTGGTTAGTTTGACATCTCACACAAAATCTGATTGCTTATCTCATTCCAGTTTTCGTACTGTTATGCTGTTGTTTGGTCTGTATTGTTTCAGTATTAATTCCACTATGCATTAGGCTCAGGTGGAGCTTGGAGACACAGACAGCCTGAGGGCCTTGCATCTGGGTAGAAGCCCTGAAGGAATGGTTGGAGATAACTTGTTGAAACTATTTTAAAAGGAAGGTACTGTGATGGAAACCATCACGGTTAAAGCATTCAGAATTTGCCCTGAACTGAAGATGGTCCGTCACATCCTGCCTTTTCCAAAACCACATCCGTCAAGATCGCTCAAACTCTGTTAAAATTAGGAGAAAACAGTGTTAGGAGTTATTATCTTTTTATCTTTCTCAGTACACAGTGTATGTCATCATAGGTGGAGCTTTTACACCGAATCAGGAATGAGCTTGGCAGGCGATACACCTTAGCGACTATGTAGTAAAAAGGTCACATGTCCCTGGGCCAAGCTGCAGGAATGCTTTGTGGTGCACCTTTTTTCTTCTTAATTCTGCATTACAAAAATAAGTTATGATACACTCATTAACAAACTACATGACCATTCACAGGCATACATTAAAAATAAAGAAAAACTCAATAAAAACACGGTGGGGAGAAATCGTAACCTGTGTCCAATACATCCAACCAAAACAAACGGTTACATAATCCAGTACTTAATCCAAAGAATTGCCAAAACCTCCCACTGCTATTTCCTAAACATACAAATCAGATGCTTTTACATCTTGACATCAAATGGATTGGATTGTGTTATTTATTCTTGCGTACAGCACTTTGGTCCTTTGTGGTTGTTTTAAAGTGCTTTATAAATAAAGTTAGTATGGTAATCACTACATATTCCCACCCTTCACCCCAAAACAATTTATTGTCCTCCATGCTGATTAAGGAAAACTTAAACAACACCATAATACTGACTTTCACCACAGCTTGACAGCAGCGATTTTGATTCAGACAGACAGACAGAGACGTTTAATTTTACTGTCTTTCTCAAGGTCAAAGCAATGAAACAGGACAAGCCATGTGACCTACTGAAACTTGTGTGACTGTATTTTGTCAGCCTGTCTAGCAGTATTTTCAGAGGCTTTAAATTGCACTAAATAAATAAAACGTAAGATCCCACTGACAAGCCTGTCGAGGTAGCTAATCGCGGGGCACCGCCACGCTGACGCATCGGGGAGATGCACGTCCTTGGAGCCTCAATAAAATTGGAAGGCGTCTGAATCGAAAGGTGCAACGTGCATTTTATTTTAAGAAATATACGAATTACAAAGAGCAGTGCCCTTCAGCAGTGTTGTCCTTCAGCTTTTGATTATTCTTGAGAAACATTTCAAATACATTTCAAATGGACAGAGTGTCATAAATGCCTCAGAGCTAAGCGTATAAATAATGTATTTGTCTTGTCACACTGCTGCGATCATCATACACTAAGGTCACAATCTTCTTGAAAACATACAATGGTTAATGTTATGGTTTCTCCTCTCGCTTACATTTACCCTGGAACAACATAATTTTTATGTAATAAAAGGGACTACAGAAATTGAAAAATTATGTCATTATTCAAATGTAAGCAAAGTAACAAACCCATTTATATTAATGTGTTTATATCTGAGACTACCATAACCCCTTCCCATAAAAGAACACTTTCTTGTTCTTTCTTGCTTCTCCTTTCATGCCTAAGAAAACTAGAAAGCCAGATACTGACAGACAGTCAGACAGACTATCAGATAGATAGACAGTCTGAGAGAGACAGGCAGACAGTCAGACAGGCAGACAGACAGATAATGCTTCTTCAAACCAATTACAAGTTTCTAAATCGAAAACAACCATCAAATATAAATTAACTTTAAGCTTTACTGAAAGCTTTAATTTTAAGACACATTATAGACAACCTTGCACATCTACAGTGTTTAAAATCAAGGTTTTACCAGCTGTCACTATGGATTGTAAGACGACCGTGAGTCAAAACAGTCGATCCAAATACTGCCAAACTTCCAACAAAATTAAACGCCTTAAATTGAATTTACTTCAAATGAGATTCCAGTTTCTAAATGACAAGATTAATATTTCCGAAAATATGGTAAAACCCCAACTGTAGTTGTGTTTCATTGTTAACTCATCACATGAGTCCCTGTCATTATCGCATACAGAGATATCTGTTATTAGCTATATTATATTATTAACATTTTGATGGTTATTTTTATTTTTTAACATGGCAGGTTGCACATAGACGAGCATGTGAACCCAAGTTAAGCTCTACTGTTACTGCATATTCTATAGATATTGACATATTTATTGTAATGATGGACTTGTATTTACCTGTCATTTACCTGTAATTATGTGCTTCATTGCTACAAATATAGTTTCTGGTTAAATTATCCAAAAATCACTCAATAAATTTTTGTGCTGTGTTTTGCATCCCTCTGACAGGCATTTTACTATTTAGATTTTCCTGCTCTCTGCAAGGTCCTTTTACTGCCCATTTTTATAGTAATAATAATTTGCTTAATATTTCTGCACAGTAAAGTATCTAAAGTATCTCCTGTTTTTCCTCTAAAGAGAGCACCAAATACTGAACATTCACTGTATTTAAACACTCTATTGTTAATTAAAGATTCATTTGGACAGAAAATACTGTTTGGAAACACTTGGCTAATAATTCTGCAAACAGTGTAGCTAATCTTGAGAGGTTACATATAATTTCCTATGATTTAGGATGTTTCACAAATGAGTGAGATTTTAAAAAGACGATTTTCCAGTTTAATTCAATGTAAGCTCCAAAGTGATTTGGCCAAGTATCAGCTACAGCGCACAGCGTTTAGCATGACCCCAGAACAAGCTGCACAGGCCTTAACGAGAAGTATCTGGTGATATTATCAATAAACTAAACAAATGAGCCCAACAATGAGTCCAAGGAAAACTGACATTCTTGCAGATGCCGATTTTTAATTAGTTTTGTTCAGTCATTATGGACCATCCAAGTTAGTTATCGTGTCTGATGAAGCTTCAATTATGAATAATCATATTCCAGTGGTGTATGTTGCTACTGGGGCAGTATTCCGGAAAAAATCCCCCTAAATGGTAACCAAAGACATGTCTGCATTACAGATTATCCGATCATTTTTCAGAAAAATGACCAACGTGTAATGAGAGCTAATTACAAATACATTTCTGTTATATTTATCAGCAAATTAAATTAAATTAAAATTAAATTTTACACTCCTGTACAGACCCCTGTACATGAACAAAAAAAGTTCATGTTGATGTGTGGGGTTTATTTTCACATATGATTAATAAAATATACCAACAACACAAAGAAACTTACAGTTATTACCACATGAAATAAGCACCAACTCCTTAAAGCAGAACTACATTTTCATTGGACCAGAGTAGAAAGTTCTGATGAAAATGTACTGACATACAGCAAACATAACTGTATAACCACATAAACATCTACATCGCACGTCTATGTGTCTCCTATTGTTTAGTATGCTTGACACAGAAATACAAAAACACAGTGTATAAAATCCAGAAGCTCTCCCACAGATCTCCACAGGCCATGCCAGATTTTATGCCAGATTCTGATCCAACCTTGCCTCCCAATTACCCAACACAACAAATCTGTCATTTTATTCAGCGGGACATGTTTTTTTTTAAAGACTCCTGGGTAACGGCCAGCACTAAATACACGACGGGAGTGAATTTTGTGCTGCTCACAAAATTGTCGGGAAATAATCCTGCGTAACAGATCCTCCATTCACCTTCTAGCCGTTTCTCCTGGTCGGGGTTGTAGGGATGGCTGGACCACAGCACTGGCAGAACCTCTCAACCGCCAGATTTGAAATTTGATTACCAATATTAGAATAAATTCATGTCTACAGTAGTCAAGCTAAGACCCACCTCATAAATGTTAAAGATCATAAATACGACTGTCAGTACTTCAAGAAAGTAGAGCAATACAACCGACGATATAATAGCTGTGCAAGTCATTAATACGTCACTTCAGGTAGCTATACAATATAAACCGAAAGTATACATATTATGAAAATAAAATTCCCAGAACTTCTACAACACGTTTGTGTTTTTTTCCCTTCAAAGTATAACATTTTTGTCAAGAGTACTTCAATTTTAGGCAGAGTCTGAGGACACAGAGATGCACCTCTACAGTACGTGTGCGAAACGCCCATTACTTTATAATGGGCAAATAAAAAACACGGTTTCAGATGAATGGCATGACTGTGTCATAATTGCAGGTCCGAAACACTCAGTTAACACAAAGAAATTCTGCTCTCTCTCAAGGTAATTACTGCACTGCACTGGAAACAATTACAATATGATTTGGTTACAACTCATCAAACGTTAATGTGCACGCATACATCGGACAGAAACACAACATAAAAATTTAAATCAAATGAGTGTGTGTCCTCTGAATGACAAGAACTGGCACAACGTGTGGATGTAATCTATGAATATCTATTATTTGTTCAATACTGGGGGGGGAAAAAAGGTGATACTTTACGGTATATAAAATATAAATAATTGATGCCGTTTCACGCACTCAGCATTAGGTCTTTTTTCCGTAATGGAAACAGTTTCATTATTTGTGGCAAGCAGCTGGCCTTTGCATCCATTTCGTGGTGCTTCCCTTCTTCAGTGATTATGAGACAGGCAAGATGCCACATGAAAACTCGCCGAAAGGTCACGGCAAAGTTCAAAGGCAGACCCAACTGAATGTAGTAATACCCAGCTGAATGCAGTAATCTTACATGCTGCCTCAGTTCTCATAATCTTCAAAAAAATATGCCACAATTAACCAAAATGCATCAAAAATGACATTTAGAAACCTCTCATTGGCTTAATCTCTCGTCGGTTAATTCGGTTAAGATGTCCTCCAATGCATATATTTGCGATCATGTTCAGTCACATGCCTCTGGCCTGTCCAATTATCTTGAGTCTGTGTTCACTCAAAGGGAACTTGGTGGCATGGGTAATGTGAGCAAACACCAAGCCAACTGACTTCGACCCGGGCAGCTTATACCTAAACAGTGTGCCATGTCTGACACATTTTGGCTTCACTGAAGATGACACTGCATAAAAAGAAGTCAAGTGTAAACACTGCAGAAAAGCAATTTCTGTGACCAGAGGTAACACTACTGGTCTGTTTACTTTTAAACTAAAATGTGACCTTTTTCACAAGACATTTTCATTTCAAGGGATGTGTGCCTTGAGTTCAACTGTTCAAAATATTCAATAAATAGCCATAAATAGTTCATCTGTGTGTGTTACATAAAATTTTTAAATCACAAATATAAGATACGCACTTCTTCATTAGAAAAAAATACCCCAGCTTTAACAGTTTAGTAGTTTTATAGTACAGACCTTATCAGAGATCTATGAGGGCAGATTGAAAAAAAAATTTATAAAATAAATAAGCATTCATTAATCACAGTCAAGGTAAAAGTTAATGTATTATGATATTGAAGTCACACTGCCCAGCCCTACTGCATTGTCTGTGCATCCGTCCATCGTGACAGATGACAGTCAATCGCAGGGCACATACTTGGTATTTCTATGGTTCAAGTTCAGTAGACAAGGGGCAGTAGTAAAATTCTGATTGATTCTTATGACATCCTTACCGCACTACATAAACTTGACTTTTAAGAGCAGCTTTGATTGGCAGGTTGGTACTAGGAGTATTAACGTTCAGGACGGTGGAAAGTCGTGCACTGTGTAGCATGCACCATGGTGCACATGCGTGTACTACGATGAATCGGCCCCGAGCCGCGCCTGCGACACAGAGGAGACAAGCCTGGCGGACGCAGCATTACTGGTTAAAATGTTGGGGGCATTCATTCTCATGTAAACACGATTTGCCAATATCAAGGTCATATCCATATATCGTGCGATAAATCGATTGCGTAATTATTGTGGCAGGCCGATTGTCTTCGGACCGTGAGAGGATACAAAAGTGGCCCGAGGAAACCTGTACAGCACAGACAGAACATGCAAACTCTGCAGAAAGGATAATGATGCCAAGCCCTAACTCTTTTCGGTATGAGGCCACAGTGCTTCCTACGGAGCCACCATGGCAAATTTTCAGTAAAAAAATTTAAGGAAATTAAGGAGCCCTCAGGCCCCATGTAAAGTCCGCAAACCCATCTTTTGAACTATATATATATATATATATATATATATATATATATATATAACTTTTCCCATCCTGACTCAACTCAAGCATGACGCACACTACTGCAGAAACACATTAGCATAGTAGAGAGACATTTCTGCTGAGCCCGTTAGTGCTGAGCTGTGTATGAATCAGGGCCCGCGATGTAAACTGGGTGTGGCAGGCAGCTGTGATTTAACGACTGGTCAGCACAGCCTTTGATGCCTTCACAGCTTTGAAGATGACATTCATCCAGCTTTGGATCTGGACAGGCAGCTGAACAAATTACTTAATTACGGTCACAGTCTGGCATCCAAGGCTCACCTCAAATGGCTAATTAACAATGAGACTTTGATTTTTTTTCCGTACGGTAAACACCACATACCCATACTGCAGTGGTATTAACAACATATTAACGCGGTTTCCAAGGAGACACAATTTATTCGTTTATAAGTTCTTTATTAAATTTTCCCTAGGTAAGAACCAAAAGGGGCATTTCCGAAAGCGTACAGGTTCCATGACATCCCCGGCAGCCCAAAAATCCGAGCTGTGAGTGACAAAGGCGCAGAGAAACACAACGGCATCACGGCACAATGCTCGCACACCAAACAGCAAGAACCACATAATCCTCAGCGAGGTGCTGAGAATTAAAAGTAAGCCAATGGGCCATACAGTTATATATAGGCTACCCCTCAAAGGATTAGCTGTAGTATTTTTGTACTCCATGGACATTTCTGCTCAAATTGTTCCAGTATTAAGCTTACTTACAGTAGATAAGCATAAAATATTGATAGGTAAAGCGACCTGCATAGGCAACAACATAAAAACTTGGTAATGTATTTTACCAATAGTATAGCGATTGAATAAAACAAAAATAAATGAAAAATAAAATGCTTATTATAATGAATTACAGACCTATTATTCAATGTGTTATGCAATCTTAAAGTACTGCTTACATAAAAATACATGTATATGTACTATATTTAATATAGACAGACATTGATTAAAATTACATAAACTAGCATTATTAAATCGAATAATAATGTATATACACAATACACAGTATATATTCCAGTCTGCAAATTTCACTTCACAGTACATTAATAATGACTTTGTAAAATTACTCATCTTGAATTTATCGCAAATTTCACAGCCAAGTAAATGTCAATTCATCCATTTTCAAAACTTTCATTCATCTGAACATATCACTGTTCAAAAAAGCTGCTCTGGTAACATAAGTCCATGCTTCAGTGAGCCTGTAACTAAGCTCAAGCTTAATGGACTCTGGTGACCGATCCTCCCACGGTCTTCAGCAGCAGTTATTTCTGGAGAGCTATACAGTTCGCGAGCCAATGGCAGTGTCGGAAACTCTGGAATCTCTCATTTTAACTGCGAGTTATAAAATCCTGCCCCCCACTCTAGAATCAGAAATTCTGCTCAATGCCAACTTGGAACTTTTGTTTGACAACAGGCGTACATCAGTTACGATGTCTGGTTCATTGATCAGCTCTACAGTGGTCGTGACTTTCCTGAGCTTCATAGAACGCACCAACGGCATAAGTCTACGACGCTTCGAGGGAACACATCCACACTCTGTTACCTTATTCAAACTGCTCTCTGATGTGAAATCCCAACACATCCACTGCACTATAAATGACAAACACCAACCCAACAGCAGTAACCTCCAATTAACAAGCTTCTTTGTGAACATTTACATACAATATCAAAGGGAAACAGCTGAGAATGCATTGAAGATACTCTTCAGTGAAAGAAAATTAAGAACTGGGATAGAATATCTGATTGGGCATTTTTACTACTGTTTCACATATGTATCACTGTTCTATGCATTTTTTAAATACAGACACATGTTTACATATTTGAATTTAGACCATTGCTTACTTTTAATGTGTTAATGTGACTGTGGAGAAGTATGGCTGCGGTTCATTCAATTCTGTGTTTGTAGGCTCCTTCTCATAGTCTTCCACTACAACTTCTAGGTTTATATGAAACCGGTGACTAGTTGTCCCCTTATCGAGTGTCCTAAGGGGAATTAGAGGGACACCCAGGCTGTACCCAGCAATGCCCAGGACAACCTCCAGATGACTATGAGGTAACTGTACAGGAATAGATAAATATGTAAAATGGGGCTTTTTTTTACACAGGACATCACATTATTCATTCATGGTCTCTTTCTCAAGAAACACAAGTATACAAGAATATTATACACCAGTGCATTTTTGAAGTGTGAACCCCTATAGCAAGCTGTAGCCAAGACAGTTATTTTTCATTATTTAATATTTATTCATTAATTCATTCAATTATTTATTTTTTAACTTGCTCGACTGGTAGCAACAAAGGAGTGCAGGTCACCAGGTCAGAGCCGGCCGCTTTGGCTGCAGTCAGAATGGCTAATTAGCCTTCGCAGACTCCAGGGTTTCATCAGCGACTGCAACCTGCTGCACAGTGACATCACTTCCAGAACATTCCCAGCTGCCAGAGGCTCTGAAGGGCGTTACTGATTCCTTTATTTGGGGAGGGAATTCAGTGTTGGGTTACGTGTCCACGGCTTCAAATTGCGTTTTCAGTGCAGATTTTCAAAACATGCACCTAAATTATAAAATTTAACAGGGAAAATGCACAATGAACGAATACAGATCCAGCACAACTTGAATGAATGCACATCCTTAATTAAATAATGCCAGGTTTTGTAACATATGCCAGTCTCCTAAGCATTTCATAAACAGGCCACAGAACATCACTGAGCGTAAATACTATAGCTATGTGGGACTACAATTTTAGTGATACACCTAAGCGACTCACAACATGTTGTGAAGTATTATAAAATGCCCCTGAGCATACGTGGGTCCAGACCCTGTTAAATGGGGCTTCAGCCCCACTATTTCTTACATAAATACATTTTGTAGCACCAAGCACACTTTAATGTGAGGTCCGCCCCTCCTCTCAGCAAATCATACTGGGGTGACACCCCCACATTTCTTCAAATACTTGTTCTGAGCCCGCCTTCAAATCCCCGAATCACCCCAGGGTCAGACTATCAAGCAGACTCTTTCTATCCCAAGTATAACAACCACTTCCGTTTTGTGTCCACAAAGCACAGATAATCTCCTGAAACTGTTATGTGTTCTCAGAGAGATAGGGCTGCGGCTATCGATTATTTTAGTATTCGAGTATTCTATAGAACATTCCAACGATTAATCGAGTAATCAGATAAGAAATACTTTTGTGTTATTAAAGTGCAATAGTAACTATTCAAAAGTGAAAAAGACAGATTTCTTAAACTGAGCAAATCATTGGTTTAAATGGTAAAACTAGATACCATAATTATGATATTTTAATTCAACAGACGGAATATTCTGAAAAAAGTAAAAAAAACGTTTTGTTCGAGCGCTGTTTGCGAATGCAGCATTTAACAAGCGCACAAAATAATGCATACACGTTACCGCAACACGGTATTTTTTTGGCAAATAAATAAAATGATTTAAGCTATTTTGCCATAAATTTTGTAGTAAATTCACATTTACCCATGTTACACGAGGAGATCTGTAAACTGATATTTTAATCAGCTGTATTTACATGGTAGCAGTGCACCTAACTGTAATTATGAAGCCATTGATAACCAGAACAACTTAATATGTTAATTTACCTTGCGTCAGTAGTAATTGACAAAATCATCACTGAAATGGGGACGTTAGCCTCGGTAGCTGGTAAGCTACCCTCAATTAATTATGATAACCAATAACAGCTAATACTGTGAAGCTGTGCACATATAAAAACAAAATATTATTTAGTATATTAATGAGTAATGTTTTTTTATCTGTTATTTTACCAACATACCGCTTAAAGTGCTTGGTAAGCAATGGAAATGACCAGGATTCTATGCCATGAATGTCAATGTTTGGAACTATTCACCGTCTCCATGTCTCGGAAGTTTTCTCTTCTCCCTATGGGAGTGTCGCTGTCGCAACTCGATCTGCGCAGCCTGGCTGCTACCCGATCTGTACAACCTTGTTGCTGCCCGATCCGTACAGCGTCGCCACTGTTTCTTTCTACCGCTCTGCTACACTTAATGCAGCGTAATCACACAGTGCAACAGTAATAATCCTCCGTGTAAAACACGATCACTGAGCATTACATCGTTGTGTGGATTAAACGAAGCATCGAAGCAAAGAATTTGCATCGAGGATTTTTGTAATCAAGTTATTCGAGTTACTCGATGAATCGCTGTAGCCCCTAGCATCAAACAACATTTTGACAATTTAACAATTTAAGGAAACTGAAACGGCACCATCGCAACAAGCAGGCAGAATATTTTGCAAGAATAACAAAGACCAACAAAGTCAACCAAATCTCAGTGAACTACACCCTGAACATATTTCAAACAAGTCCTTGGCTTTGTTTGATTTTCCAATTGTTTAATGGCTAATTATGGTAAATTCATAATGGAATACTACAAAATTCAGGGAGGAAACTTTAAATCTCCTACGGATAATAAGACGATTACTATTACTTAAACAAACAATGATTTAGGATGCATGATAGGACAGGACAAACTTCCTTGGCCTCACAGAGTAAATGCATCATCAATAAATTTCGGATAAAAATAAACGGAAAATGTGCGACTGAAATATTTTCTTCTCATATATAAATGGAATGCAGGTGATGGTTACATTGAAATTACATTTATTCATCAAGAAGTGTTCTTCTGCAGAGTGATTTATGACAAAAATACAATTATGGAAGCTGCTGGCAATGGATCAGTCACAGCTCTTTAGAAACGTAATAATGATTATAATAGAAAAAGCAGATTCAAGGTCTTAATGGGAATAATCTGAAACAGAAATAGTGTACCAGCTTGGGGTCCCATGTTCCCTCTCTACAAGGCCTGGATACAAAAGAGGCACGATCAGATTTAGAATCTGCTAACGGTCACGTGCGAATGTGTGGTGAAGATGTGCCTCTAGTCATTTTGCCCGAGAAGAGATATGATTCATAGCCAGCAGGTTAGAAAAAGAAAACCCCATATACATATGAATATCCAGCTGGACTTACAGAACATACAGCAAGCAAAAAAGCTACAAACATTATGGAAAACTGCATTTTAATACACTGTGAAAGTACATTGTTAGCACCCCCTATGTAAAGTGAATATTGTTGACTATCTAGTAAAAATTGGGTGTGTCAAAGTCTGGGATATATGAGAATGTAAGGTAACATTTGGTACTTGTAGTCGTAGAATGCAGAAGAAGTGGGCAGGGGTAAAGATCTGTGACTTTGACATAGGCCAAATCATTATGGCCAGAAGATCCAGCACCTGACAGCCCTGGCATAAATTAGGCTAAGGACCTTGTTCAAGCCCCCAGTGGTGGCATGATTATTGTGCTAGTCATAGGGTTAGAACCCACAACCTTCTGGAGACAGTTGCAGATCTTTAATTGTTTACATACATACTTACATTCACACAACCACCTCAGTCATTTTATTAAGTACGCCTAATAAACATGAACAATAACAAACAGTCTGCTCCTACAAAATGCGAATCAAGTGCCGTCGACTGTACACATAAGGTACAAACACAGGGTCAAGAGGTTGTCAGCAGAGCTATCCAATGGACTAGGAAATGTGATCAAAAGTAGGGGTTCCCAGCCTCCAGGTCACGGAACCATGGGGGTTTGGAGGAGGGTTTGTTCATTTTTAAAAGTAAATCATATATTTTCGAGCCATACCATTTGTAATTGAAATTTTCTGATCGCATCTGAATCTGCCCCCCCCCCCCCCCCCCCCCCCC
>JAODKL010000041.1:7894844-7914049 GCA_026780765.1 Petrocephalus schoutedeni
AGCCAGGCTGATAATCGCCAACCCGTAGAGCAGTGTCTCCCAACCCAATCCTCAGCAATGTGCAGACAGCCCACATTTTTGCTCCCTCCCTACTCCCAGCAGGAGCTGAAAATCTAACAGGATGCTAACTTTTTCGTGGCGTAGCAAGTATGTCATTGTGAGACATTTAAGTAGAATTTTATGAGCTGTGTTCACTGCTCCATGTTCACCTAATGAATTAAACAAATGTTACATTTATATCACGCTTTTCAAGACATCCAGTGTTATTTACAGTATGGTTGTGTTTATTATTTTTTCTTCGTTTAAATCCTGAAAAACAAAGACTTTTTCTTTAGTTAGCTACTGATATATTAAAACAGGGCAGCCCAACCCTACTGCTGAAGATCTAGCACCCTGCAGAGGGCCAGCCTGCCTGTAGGTGCCTATTGATTGGGAGGGGTTGCAAAAGAGGGAGTGAAAAAATAATCAGAAATACCTGTGGGCGCATTCCATGACATTACAGTAATTTACACTGGTTTTAATAATTCACTATTTGGCTGTGAATCGGACGCACACTTGTTAGTTGGCACCCAGATACCCTGTGCCGCTGAAATGTCTTTAATATAAATGAACTAGCAAATTCCATTTTGCTGCTCGGGGGTCGGTGGTTCAGCAGAATCTCGCCTAGAGTGCCAGATCACTCAGGGCCAGCCCTGCTGCAGAGCTTAGGTGCCGCTCTAATGTAACACACCTGAGACAGATAATCAGGCCCTTCACAAGCATCTCAGAATTACAGCCAGCTTAGCTTCAGCATAGCTGGGTGGCAGGCGTCCAGGGGCAGAGTTGGACAGCCCTGTCTTAAAAGTTGCTTCACAGTCAATGTAAGGGACTCACACAACTGCATGACATATAACCACTGATTTTGCCTGACATGCCCTTTAGCTACTTTGCTTTTATTGGCCCGCTCAGAACAACTTCAAAGTATCACAATAAGAAAAACGATGACAATGTTACTTACCGCTACGTTTACTGCGCAAGTATTTCAACAGCGCAATAAAATCTTTCCTCCCCTT
This sequence comes from Petrocephalus schoutedeni, assembly GCA_026780765.1. Classification (NCBI taxonomy): domain Eukaryota; kingdom Metazoa; phylum Chordata; class Actinopteri; order Osteoglossiformes; family Mormyridae; genus Petrocephalus; species Petrocephalus schoutedeni. Next base: position 7,895,897 of record JAODKL010000041.1, read on the forward strand.
TCAATTAAAAAGATCATGACGGGAAAAAAAAATGTGATTGAGAAAAATACACAAAGGCATTTTCAATTTGGGCGAGAATCTCACATTTTACGTTTTAAAACCGCAACGCTGTTAAACTCTATACCTAATGGTCTCGATAACTGGGAGATCAGGAATTTTATTTGCAGTAGTTAGCTGTCGTGAAGAGCATTCAGGTATTTAGGACTCTTGTGAGTGTGGCATTTCCGTCTGTCTGTCTGTCTGTCTGTCTGTCTCTGTCTGGTATATATAGTGCCAATTAATTAGCCATCCTATTTATTTTTCAGTCCCCCTTAGTCACATATAGCATATAAGAATGTGTACTATAAACAGAATATTACCAGCAGCTCTAAAGTAAGTGGAACCCTTGTTTTTATTTAACTATTGGAGTAACTATAGTCATATTAATGCCACAGCAGTGCGACCTAATTTCTGAAAAATATCGCTTGCATACATCTTAACAGTGAAACTTACACTACTTACTAAATTTAAAACAGAACAACGGGGATACCGCTTCTGAGCACTCCTCGTGCAAGGAGGCCACCGTGTTACCTGACCAATTAGCCAGCAACTTGTTAGCCAGCAACTCGTTAGCCAGCAACATAAAAACCGGGAAGCAGGTATTAATAATGTATCAAAGCTCCAACCCATATTAAAAATGTATAGAGTAAGGCAGAAAGAGTCACACGTAAGATATATGTGCAATACATATTAACACATCTGTTCTATACCAAAGTACCAGTATCATGTGACAGCTATCTTCTGCAATGCCGAATGTGTAAAGATCCAAGAAAATAAAGCTAAAGTCCCTATTTTGATCACACCATATATTTTTAAAATGGTCAATGTAGCTCTAGAACATAAAACTGGCTTAAACCTGTTTCCAATGCAACCACCCGTCTTTACATATAAACTTTACAAGGTACACCACAGTGCGATCCCCATGCATAGACGAAACTCTGAGACCCATCACGCTTTAAAAGGACTTTTGTGAGGACTTAAAATGTCAATCACCAGACCACTGTAGCAGAGGCTGCCAAACTCAGCTACATGCATCGTAAGACAGGTACATTCAACACAAAATCGAATCACCCCATCCTTTGCTTGAAATCTGTGAGCCGTTACAGCAAGGCATCCATAAAATAATGGGCAACGGCACTAATTGTATGACAACTTTCTATGGGTGGGCCAGAAGGCTGCCCTGTCTATTTAAAAAGTGACAAAGTAATGACCTGACAGAGCAAGAGGGCTCTGGCATGCCTGAAAAAACATCACGAGAGAATAAGTAATCGGACACCGCAGTGTGGTAGAGAACTGTATGAGAGGTTGGGCACTTGATTCCTCAGCCCAGAGTCCAGTCATGTGACAGAGCCCTCCCCAACCACAAATCACAGCTGGGCATTTTCTTGCCATGCACTTCGCTTCCTCGCACGCCTTTTCCGGCCGAGCGGAGCACAGCTTTTACAGCTAGCCGTAAAACAGCCGCTGCTCCGACCGCAACACAACAAAACGAAAAGCGCGGCCTACGGCTTTATGCAAAATGAAACGGAACGCCTTCGCCGGCTGACGACCCTCCCCTGAAGCCAAACGAAGCGGTAAAAGATGAAGTGCAGATAACGATGCCCCAGAGTGCCTGAGAGAAGGTCGTAAACAGGAACCACGTAACTAAGGCCCCGAATCCCACGACACTCACCCATCACGCCAAGTATAAAGAAACATGTCAGTCGTTAGGAGACTTTTGTCTCTAATTGCTGTCACTCAAATACACAACACTGGGTTTCCAATTACACTGAGTGAGGATGGGTGTGGGCTGGACTAATTTAGCACTCTTTCCAGAGCCTTCTCACTGTCGAGGGCGCAGAGTTGCATGCGTGGCAGTACCATGGGGCCTGGCCTCTGAGCAATGCTGCTAGATCAGCTGATTGTTCTGGTTTGTTAAGCATACATAGCTTACATTACTTTGGAAGTAGAAAAAAAACAAAACATTTAGGAGTCACCTTTACTTCCCTGCACCTTGTTTTGTTCATACACAATAATGTTTAATTAATTGTTTCTCAAAACTTAACAAATTTGTTTATATATTATATTGCATATACACATGCTTAAAGACATAAATATCAGTTTGCAATAAACATACTGCAAACATATACACAGAAGTATATTTATTCACTAAACGTACCACCTTCAGCATATTTTAATAATTATAAATAAAATTACAAGTTTTGTATTTTCTATAGATGTAGTTTACAAATGTGTTACCCAATGGCCTATTTTACAGCGATTAGGGAATCATTTTTAGTTTTCAGTCTTAATTCCCACTGAAATAAATATGTGCTATAACAGGAAGATGCGATGTTATTGATTTTGGAGTTTGTGGCTCAAAGCTTAAAGTGAGATAAATTATTTAACATCCCAAACAACAGAGTAAAAAATGGGTATAAAAGGCTTAACAGCTTAAGTGTGGCCTGTTTGCTGCATTCCCACAGGTGACTGAAAAGCCCCTTATTGTAAAAGGAACGCTATGGCGTCATACAGAAAGTGTTCGGGCGAGAGGGGTCCACGTCATCCTTCAAACATAACAACAATGTGTATAACATAAGCTACATGGGAAACACTGGCACATTATGGATACTGTTATAAAATGAGTCGCTGTTTTTTTTGACAAAGGTTAATTAGCCCCAATCTCTCTGGTTTTTCCCTTTGAGATTTTCCATTCAATGCAAAATGAAAAGTACATGTAATACTCACATATCGTCTTTATTATACTTTTTGTTAATGAAAAGCATAACAGAACTCCATGTAGAATATACATTAACATACTATAATGCCATACTATTAAGCACACTCCGAGCAGAGGTTAGGTACTTCCATTTCCTTTGTAGAATCCAGTACAGGACAGTATCACTAATATAACATGTAATTGTGAACAGACTTCACACATCAAACAAGACACAAGACACAGAAAATCACACTGGCTGCTTTGGGCAGAATCCTGCATTGAAACTGTATTTCGGACAGTCCTCTAGAATCAGGCGTTTCATAAGTGAAAACATACTCATTCACACATCTTTCTGCGTGACATCATTTCCGTAACTAACCACTAGCTGCAAGCAAAAGGCCACCTGTCCGGTAAGTTGCGGTAGAGAGGGATGTGGGGTTCGTCTCAGAGTTAAAGGTGGCTCTCATTTTCAGACAGCATGAACAGTCCGTGCTGGGGTTCTGCCTCGCCAGGGCTGAAGTATTGAATGTTCTGGAATGACGTAGCCAAGCCCAGGAATCAGCACCGCAGCAGTGTTCTCCCTAGAATGTGCCGGCTTCATGACAAACAACCGGAACAGGCAGGCAGGTCTGCTATTTCTCAAGCCGGGGTATGACTTCATCACGTTAGAAAGTCAACAGCATAAAGTTACCACACGAAAAAAGAAAAGAACAACACTGACTAATCAATGTGTAGCAGTGTTATCATGCTGTGCATCCGCATGTAGGCCGGAAGAGAGGGGAAAAAAAACGTCTAATCAAAAAAAGGTTATGAGAAATTAAGTCTAAAAGCCAAAATACATAGATTAAGGACCTTAATGTCCTGCATTTACATATCACATTTTTAAAAGGGGCTGTGTAATAGAAACTACAGTGAACCATGGTTATTGTTGCAGAGTCAACCTTTCTGGAAGCTTTGCCCCGAAAGTGTTTTAAAACGTAAATACCTCCCTCAGCTAAGCTAAGTAAGCTATGTGATCTCCTGGCATGTCAATCTTGGCTACCCCCCCCCCACCCCCGAAACTGAATAGGCTACATGAAATGCTGAAATGCTACATTGCGAGTGACAGTTTCATGAAATGAATGGATCTGCTGCAATCCTAAACGTGATAAATGCTACTGAACCTTCAGAATACGTAACACATTACTATGAAATATAAATTAGCATACATCATTTTCTTTCAGATATTTTTAGCATTGTTTCCTTTAGCAGGAATAGATAACTGTTATGAGTTTTGCTACCACACTCTCATAGGTCATTCTTTTTTTTGTATGTATATCTGTTCAAATGTGCCCTAGAGAGCAAGAGTTAATTTTGGTTTAATGAGGAGTGATTTAATAAGAAATTAAACTGCGGCCTTTATTAAAGACATAATGCAATAAAAACTAGCTTGTGAAAGTGTTGATATATTTAGTAATTCTTTAAATGGGAACATAAAACCAAAACAGTCTGAATGTTGCCATCTGAGAACATGCAGCTAATTTCTCCTGAGGTCAGAATGATCTCTGAACTCTGACCCCATGTCACAGAGGTGTCAAGGGTCAAAAGGATCCATTACCCTGCGTCTGTCTCCATGTATTCCCATTTCTGGATAACGGCGGCACATAAGCTCCTAAAATGGTAAGAGATGAGGAAGCTGAAGATCGTTTAAATATTAATCCTGGCCTAGGGGGGGCACTGTTGTCACCTCACAGCAGTCTGGGTGACTCTGAAGGATTTTTGAAGGTCTGGGAGCAACCGGTGGAGAGAGACGCAGTGGAAAAGCAAGCCATTGTCTTCTGCATGAGCTGCACTCGCTGATCTCAGGCAGAGCAAAAGGGAGCAGTTTTTATTACGCGTTTCACTGCACCAAGGCCGTCCACCGTGCCCTCCCCACCTATTAACACGCTCGGTACAAAAAAACCCATCTAACAACTGCCTTACTCAAGCTTTAGGAGAGCGATTAGTGAGAAAGAAAAGCCGCGCGCCGGAACTCCACGTTTCACTCGATTATCACAATTCTCAGAGCATTAGGATCACACGAGGCCGGGAATCCTCCTTTATTACATCCACTTGTCCTTTACACAGATGCACGTCTTTGTTCCTTTTCGCATACAAAGTCATTTGTTGAGACAGCACCCCCTGAGCGATGCAGCAGATCCACGGCCGCGGCTCGATCATATCTTTGATTCCATGCCTGCATGCACCTTCAAATCCTATTAGCTTCCACAGCCATAACAGGAAGGGAGCCCTGCTGGAAAAATAAAACTCGTATCACTCCACCACCTCTGTACCACACCCCATTCAGTGAGACCCAGTCTACAGGGTGACACATTAACTCCACCTTCATAATGCAGTCATAAGCAGTATGTAAGTATTCCTTACCGTCCTAACATAACAGCTTTAATACACATTAATAACAAACATTATACATTGTATAATGACAATTATAATGTTTTTTATTATCATATAATGTGTTTTAATAATGCATATTAAAGCTTTTAAGGTCTGTCAGGATGTTAAGGTATGCTTACAATGCTGCTTATGAATGTTCTATGAATGCATTACGAAGGTGCATTGAATGTTCTTTGAATGCATTACGAAGGTGCATTGAATGTTCTTTAAATGCATTATGAAGGTGCACTTAATTGTTCTATGAATGCATTATAAACACATTATGAAGGTGCAGTTAATGTAAAGTGTTACCATCTGCAGATACCTAAATGATGTTTACCTCTGAAACAAGATGGCCCTTGTTAAAACACAAGGCAGGGAACATGATTGTAACCAAAGTTCACTAAAAGCAGCAGCACTTGGCCCTGGATGAAAATTTTATTTCCTCTTCCAACCCAATGTAGTGCAGGCAAAATTCATAGGAATTCCGGTACAAATCCTCGTGCATGTTTTGGCTGAAACAAAAATAAGAGTTGCACCTAAAAGCAAACACGTATAGCCGGAATATTACACAGATCATTACAATTGGGGCAATGCTCCATTCTTGAGGGCTAAGTACGGAGCTGATATCCAAATTATTTACAGAGATTTACCCTAGACCTGCAGATAGGGAAACGTGACATTTCACACAGCCTGAGTAGTCAACCACACACTGGAATAACACCTCAGTCAAAACACCTTCACTACTGACGAAAGATCAGGTTCTTCATCCCACGAGACAGAAATGTTCACATGCTTTTAATTCTCCCGTTTTGTGAGTGCAGTGTTGTGTTTTCTTTTCATTTCTGACAGGCAGGCATTGTATTGATCTGAATTAATAAACTGTCTCCTAGAAGGCACAACCGATATAGGAGAGCGTTGGCAATGCATAATGTGTGTAAAATATGAGTAGGAGATAGTTATCAGATCTCTCTGCAGTTATCAGATAGTTATCAGAGCTCTCTGCAGATCTGAACATTTGCACCGTAAACCAAGAATAGTCCGTCATGCATTTATGCACAGGTTCCCAGCAGTACAGATGCAAGAAAGAAGAAACATTTGTTCCCAGGATCGCACCATTACACAGAAAGGTCCTGATTACGATGCAGCTCTCCGTGACACTACACACCTGCGTTCTTACACAGGCAGGATCCGCAGGTAAGTCAGCAGAATCACTGGGTCAAATCGACATTGAATTTTAATATGTGGGAGCAACACAATGAATTAAAAAGTCCACTAAATTGAGCTTACACACAAATATCTTATATATCTGCAAGTTTCACCTCGTCACTTATTTACGAAAACTCAAATATCGTTTGTATTCTATTTTATCACTTATTACTTAATTTATTTAGCAGATGCTGTTATCCAAAACAATGCACAATTGCGCCAGAAGGGTCAGCCAGTCCCTGGAGCATTTGGAGGTTAATGATTTCGCTCAAGGGCCCAGTGATGACATTATTCTACCAACCATGGGATTTGAACCAACGACCTTACCTATCACAGGCAGTCCTAACCTGCAGAGTCACACACCAAATTTTGTGCTGATGGGAGGCATTGCTGAACCCTATGTATCAAGGTCATACCTCAACTTGCAAGTAGGCCCGAGTAATTACAACACCTAATCACTTCCTGAGCTATGAAGATCACAGGCTGCAGTGAGGTGCCCATTAATCTCACACCCTTACATTTCTCACTGCACATAAAACAGAGCTTCACACATGCACCATACCTATGCCAACACCTACGAGATACTTCTGAGGCTCATTCAGCTTAGGGTGGTTGTGTTATCAGCTGCATGCTTCTACACGAAACAGAAGCATCGATTATGCAATGCACTTACATAACCTAGGTATTGGCTTAAAACTTCAGACCATGAAAGTATGTAAACAATTTAGCAAGGATGTAACATTTTAGCTGAGATCAACGCTCAACGATTCCTGATCAGTCACTACTAGATAAAAATCACAGAATTATAATTAGTCACAAAAACACTCGTGCTTTCAAAGCACAAAACTTCTGCTGCACATAAGTGGGCGTCGTTAGTAACTCCAGTGACAGGAGGAAAATCAACCAACTGCAGACTGAACTTCTAAGAAGAAGAAAGAATGGTGTCATGGAAAAACATGACTAGCTCTCATTGGCCAAAATAAATAAAAGAACAATTGGTTCAAATCAAAAGGGTCATGACCAGAATTTGTTGTTTACTGTTGTTTTTTATAATTCAACTAGCTATTTTACTCCTTAATAAAATTTCTGTTATACAGAACGTTAGGTGCGTAACAGTTTAATATGGCAACTGTAGCTATGTTAAGTTTGCATCTTAGGTGTGTCTGAATCATTTTGATAAAAATACTTTTGATAGATAAAAAATACTTAAAGTTTCTAGTGTGGCCGTAGAATGACAGCTAAATGAAGCTTTGACACTGAGCCGGATTTATTAAAGGAACTTTTTGATTTATATATGTATAAAAACCAAAAAGCCTGGTAGACATGAGCTATATGAATAATCAAAGGTAATCAATGCTTGGGTGCTAAGGAACAGAGGTACACTACACGCTGGGAGGATCATGCAAGTGTGTTGCTGGGTGCAGTTCATGAGCACAACAGCTGATCTGAGGGTGTGCACGCTGTCTCTGGCTATTCTGGACTACAGCCCGGCAATGTCAGGAAACATCAGGGCATGACTTACCCTGGCTGTGCACATTCACTCCCTCCTTTGTCGCTCACTTATCCATGTTTCTGTAACGGAATTCTGTGGATGTGCTATCAGCCAGCAAACTTGCTTGGCGCACAATGTAGTTAAAGAATTCAGCAAATTAGTCCACCATCCCCCCAGGACCGGATATTTTTTAAAGAAATCCAAAAGAATACTAAAAATTAAAATTAAGCAAAAACTTAGTTGGATAGTATAATAAGAGCAGATCATCAGTGTTTATGTGACAAAACCAACAGATTCATATTGACGGCTACATTTGGCTTGTTTTTGTACATTGTTCTGCATAATTGTGTTTTAGGCATTTTGTAAATACAATAAACATTCATTAAGGTCTTTTCAGACAGTACATACAGTCATCTACTATGCTGTAAAAATAACTGGATAAAAAATAATTGGCTTGATCCACTGAAGACAGAGAATGCTGCAAGATGTTATCAACCTCTAGCTAACGGACAATGTATTGTCTACATGGTCATCTTTGAATGTACACAAGACGTTATCAACCTCTAGCTAATGGACAATGTATTGTGCACATGGTCATCTTTGAATGTACACATGATGATGGATGATGGGCTTTTTTTCTGAATTGAAATATTTATATTCTATATGCTACACATTTTAAATAGCTTTAATTTAGTTGCAAAGGAATGTATTTTCCATAAATTACAGCATCTGCAAATACATAGACACAATGGAAAAGCTTATTCATTGTAAGGTCCATGGGGAGAAATGTAATTTGTGTACCTTGCACTTCGTTTCTCACGAATAGGCCACAGGCAGGGTAGCTGAAATTGTTAGAGAAACGCATTTAAGCCATTGCTTCTGTGTTTTGCCTTGCATTTCATATAGACTTCATAGTTCATGGGCAATGGTGCCTAATTTTTAAAGAATTCACCTTGAGACTGAATTCTTCAAAGGATTCAACTTCAGTCTGGCCTTCCATGAATTACCACCTCATCGTAGTGGAGGGGCTTGTGTGCCTCTGTGACCCTAGGAACTATGCTGGAGGGTGCATTTGCCCCTGGTAGGGTCTCCCAAGGAGACTGTTCCAGGGTGAGCAGGCTGAGAACATGCAATACAGGAAGAACCCTAAGAAGAAGAACAGCAAGGACCATGTAGATTAGGAGCGTGGCTTAGCTGGCACTTGTAGACCATTGCCTGGTGGTCAGGTCACTACCCAAGGGGTGCGGCCAGGCAGAGCCTGAAAGAGTTACATAGGTTCGCCCTACTATGGGCCCACCACCTTCAGGAGGGGCCACGGGGGTCGGGAGCAACGTAGATCGGATGGCAGTGGAAGGCAGGGGCCTTGGCAGACTGATCATCAGCTACCAAATCTAGCTCTACAGACAAGGAATGTAACCTTTTTGGTGAGAGAGGAGCCTGAGCTGATGTGGGAGGCAGAGACGTAATGCCTAGATATAGTCGGGTTCACCTCAAAGCACAGTTCGAGCTCTGGAACCAAACTCCAGGAGAGGGGCTGGACTCCATTCCACTCTGGAGTTGCCCTTGGCGAGAGATGCCAGGCAGGTGTGGGTCTGCTTATAGCCCCCCAGTTCAGTGCTAGAAAACGTTGGAGTTCAGCTCTCCCTTTCGACTTTGAGTTGGGAGACAAGCTCTGACTATAAGATGTGCATATGCTCCGAACACCAATTCGGAGTATCCGGCCTTCTTGGAGGCCTTGGAGAGGGTGCTTGAAGGTGCTTCATTGTTCTACTTTACTGCTCACGTGGGTCATTTTTTGCTAACCACAGTTTGCCCACAACAAACCCCATGCTTGAATATAAGGGTATTCATAAGTTCACATGGCACCAAAACACCCTAGGATGCAATTTTATGATCAATTTTATAATCATATCATCAGATCTATGACCACATGTCTTGGACACTCAGGTGAAGAGTGAAGCTGAGCTGTCAAATGATCACCATCTGGTGGTGTATTGGATCAGATAGTGGAGGAAAAGTGCTGGCCCAACCTGGTAGACCAAATACGTAGCGAGAGTGTGCTAAGAGCATCTAGCAGAAGGCACTGTCCAGGAGATCTTCAATTTGCACGTCTGGCAGAACTTCTTTTGCATTCCAAAGAAGGCTGGAGACATCCAGAATGGCTGATGTTCCAAGCCTCCATTGCTGAGGAAGCTGTGTGGAGCTGGGGCTGTAAGGTTGTTGGTTGCAGTGGCAATCCCTGAGCCCGGTGGTGGTAAGTTTGTGGGACTACTGAAGCAGCTGTCAGGTACCAGTAGACTAAGTGTAATGTGGCTTTAGCAGTTGCGGAAGCCAAAACTTGGGTGTGGGAGGTGTTTGATGAGGTTATGAAAGGGTCATCTATGAAAAATTACATTTGGTCAGCCTCAAATTGTCAGACAACACAGCAGGGATGGAGAAATGTTGGCCTAAAATGAAAATATAGTCAGGGGGAGGAAGAAGGACTTCAATGACCTTCTGAATCCCACTGACATGCCTTCCTTGGAGGAAGTAAAGGCAGAAGACTCAGAGGAGGACCCACCACTAGAGCTGAGATAACTGAAGTAGACAAACAATTCTTCAGTGGTAAGGCTCCAGGGATGGATCAGATTTGCCTTGAGTTCCTGATAGCTCTTGCTGATGTTGGACTGCCTTGGCCGATATGCCTCTTCAAAATTATGTGGAAATTGCGGATTGTGCCTTTGGATTGGCAGACTATGATTAGGATCCCAATCTTTAAGAAAGGGGACAGGAGGATGTGCTCCAACTTCAGGGGGATCACACTCCTCAGCCCCCTGGGAAGGTCTGTGAGAGGAAGGTCTATCCATTGACTGAACCTTGGATCCAGAAGAAACAATACAGATTCCATTCTGGTCATGGAACACTAGACCAGCTCTTCACCTTCACAAGGATACTAGAGGGTATATGGTAGTTTGGGAATCTACATATGTTTTGTGGACTGGGAAAAGGCCAACGACCACGTCCCTCGTGGGGTGCTTTAGGAGCATAGGGTTCAGGGTTCGCTGTTACAGCCCATTAGGCCCCTGTGTAACCGAAGCGAGAGTTTAGTTTGCATTGCCAGTAGCAAGTCAGACTTGTTCCCAGAGGGTGTTGGACTCCACTAGGGTTGCCCTTTCTCACTGATTCTGTTTATAACCTTTATGGACGGAATTTCTAGGCACAGTCAAGAGGCAGAGGGGGTCCAGTTCAGTGACCTCAGGATTGTGACTTTGCTTCCTGCAGATCATGTGGTCCTGCTGGCTTTATCGGGCCGTGACCTGCAGTACACACTGGGGTGGTTTGCAACTGAGTGTGAAGTGACTGGGATGTGGATCAGCGCCTGCAAATCTGAGACCACAATTCTCAACTGGACAAGGGTGGACTGGCCTTCCAGTTTGGGTAAGAGTTATTTTTGGGTTTTTAAGGTCTTGTTCATGATTGAGGGAAGAAGGGAGAAGGAGATCAACAGGCAGAGGAGTGCAGCATCAGCAGGTATGTGGACCTTGCACTGTTGTGTCATGGAAAGGGGAGAGCTGAGCCTGAAGGTCAAGCTATCAATTTACCCATCATTCTACATTCCTACCCTCACCTGGTCGAGAGCTTTGGGTAGTAACCAAAAGAATGAGATTGTGGATAAAAGTAGCAGAACCAAGTTTCCTGCACAGAGTGTCTAGACTCACCCTCCAACATTTAGGATGAGCTCAATGTAGAGCTGCTGCTCCTCCGCGTCAAAAAGAGGCAGTTGAGGTCGTTTGGGCATCTATCTAGGATGCCTCCCGGACGACCCCCTGGGGGGCTGCTTTGGGCATGTTTAACCGGGAGGAGACCCCAGGGCAAAATATGCTGGAGAGATTACATCTCTCAGCTACCCCGGGAATACCTTGGTGCTCCACTGGAGGAGCTGGAGGAGGTGGCTGGGGAAGCAAATTCTGGGCTTTCCTAGTCATAGTGCTGACCCAGCCCTGGATTAGCAGCAGATAATGGATGGATGGATGGATGAACAGACCTTCAGTCTACACTACTTGCATTGCAGACTAATCACATAAAAACACAATTTCAGAGCTATATCACAAGTGCAAAAGGTGTCATATTATGACATTCTCTGTAACGCATGCCCTACACCTGTACTCCTTACAACATCCTTTAGCAAGCATAATAGATACTAACAAATGTGAAACTGCTCCTAAGCTTTGGTTGAGACATGCAAACCAGAAATGCCAGACAAATTTCAGCACAAACTAGGAATCATCTGAAGATGGGAAGGGCAAAAAGCCACTATGTACAACAAGCAGCAACCCTGCTCTGTTATTTAGTTACCATGCATCTAAATGCAAAATCAATAAGTCATCTATAAATAACCTGTACATTTTATATATTTGTATAGGAGTTCACATTTATTAATAGTTTTTTCTATACTACACAATGAAACACTTTGAATTGCGCACACCCACAATTCATATAACCTTAAAGTACAATGTTGCATAAAACAAACTGACAATTACATTCAAGAGAGGATGGATTGACTGCTGTTTCAGTGTTGTGATACACAGAAATCATAAGAAAATAAGAACACCTGTAACACACTTTCTGATTCTGTACGTTGGAACACCATGGGACCAAGCAACTAGTAACAAACTGAGATACTTTTAGAATTTATTTAGCAACTTTTAGTGCCTTTTGTTGAGCCACTCAAACACTAAAATCCACAAACACTAAAATCCCTCTACATAGCACAAAACCTTTCTGTCACAGACTCAGTTATAACACACTGTCGGCTTGGTTATTATGCTTATGATTACGAATTACTGCTAACTAGATAATCCCCTGTTAGCAAGCTAGCTTACATTACAGCAGCATAGAGTAATTTACTGTTTAGCACTTTGGGTTCACCTGTTAGGTTCATCATATTTCAGTTAGCTTACTAGTTGCAATTTTTCAATAAGACAGCAAATACGATATACCTTGTTAACAGCTTGTACCTATAACTTCTGATCAGTGATAATTGTTCAGAAAGTGTAGCTTTACTAGTTAATAACACAATAACTAAAATGTAACTGTTCCATAATGTATAGTGGGCAACTGTTCAATAATGTTGTTTAAAAATATCTTATCATAAAAATGTGTTTATATTACTCTTACAAATATGTTACAAATATGTGATAGGCAAATTTAAACTAAAATTTGTAATTTCAAAATGGCCAATCAATTTGTGCTACATCAAGGAGTATCCTATGTAATGACGCATTTTGCGTCATTATGTAATTATGTCATCACTTAATGATATCAAATAATCATTTAGCAACTTTTAGAACAAACCGACCCTTTAGCAATTTCCCCTGTAAATTAGTTGGCTGGAATACATGGTAGGTCCTGTCCAGCAGGAATGATTGGCGTTAGCATACAGGTCGCACAACTGGGACGATTAAAAGATAATGGAAACTTGTCTTACGTTTCAAATAAAGCAAAGAAAATCTCAAATGAAAATAAAAATTCTGCAACTTTAGTAACATTTGTGAAATTTCGCCTTCCAGTTTATACGTTTTGCCACATTTTTTCGGAAACATGAATTCAGTTCGAACAATATTTGTAGTCAAAAGGTTGTGTGAGAACTGTAACCCGTGTCTGATGCCGACAGTGTAATTAATTCCCGCTACAGACTGGGTGTCTGTTTCCGCTTGACAATAAAACTCTACAGTGCGATCAAGTTGCTATTCAAGTCTACTGCCAAATGTTATGAGCTTGTCAGAATAAATAATGATGCATATTATTTTGAAAACAATCAAAATTGATACCACATTAAAAAATAAAGTCGTTACTAGAACTGAATAATGCCCTTTATTGACCCGTGTAGATATAAAGGTGTATTGCGCGCGATTAAAAAAAAATCACTGCCTTATAAATAACTTATTCCTAAAATACGGCAATGTTGTCAAATATATTACTAATTACACATATAAACAAACCGAAGGTGGCACAAAATGTCCAAAAATACAGGCCACAGAACAAGAGGGAAACCAGCCTGAGGGCGTCTTCTAGGGGAGGTAACATAATCTTCAACAGGTTGAGGGATTTACTTCAAATTAAACCCAAATTCAACAAAATATCCACATTTTTTCCATGGACATCACGACAAACAACCCGGTGTGGTGGCCAAACCTAAAGTACAAAATTACTAAAAATGTACTGGCTATCTAACAACGCATTCAAATGCACTAACTAATAATATACATTAATATTAATTAAGTATAGTGTAATGATCATCAATGCTTGTATGGCGTGCGTCTTGGCTTTAACTCATCTACATAATCTATTTTACATGTGTATATTCTTTTTTTTTTTATCCAACAATTCAACAAGGTTCGCCCCACAGATCCGACATGGATGGACATCCAACTCACATACATTATTTCCAAAAGTAAGGCGTGAAGTGGAAAAAGTGACATTTTACCTGGTTTTTGATGTTGCAATGGCAGCACACCGTCCACAGAAATCTGAGGGTTCTCCAGAGGAGGATGATGAAGAGTCCCCCGAAGAAAGTAACCATGGAGGAGGCGAGAAAAGCCCACCACATGCGCTGGCCATTGTTATCGCAGGGCACGTCTGGCGTGAAGGGGATGACTACATGGGAAATGTCCGATTTCATATTATTACCCATTATCTTGTTGCCGATGCCTTCGGAAGGGTCGCCATCTGTTCTCGCTAGCATCGAGAAGCGTTGCTGAGCTCCAGGCGGCGCCCCCTAACCCACTCATCAGCCATATTGCTTCAGAAATCCTTTCCCCTTCCAATTTTTGAACCAGTTTTATCTCAGCGCAAATCGATAATCCTAAAGTCTGCGACGCACAGGCGATCTTGAATGCGAAGTCCCTGTAGGGGAGTCTATTTCTCTCACCGCAAAACGCATGAAAACTCACCCCCTCCAACGACGCCGGCTGGGTTTTTTTTTTTTTTTAATTTTATTCTATTTTTTAAGTCAGATCGGGCATCTTGCAAACCTTTAGGTGCAAATCCATATCAAAGATCTATGCATTGTGCAGCCGGGAAGTGCTTTCCTTGTGGGCGCAGTACTGAGTCGGCGGCGCCGGGGAAACGGGCTTCTGCGGCGCGGCTGTCTCCCGATGCGCGGGGAGCGTCGCGCAGCGCCGTCGCTCAGTTTCCCCCCGTCCACAAACTCCACCTCGGTTCAGCACCGTTAGACGGATCTCAGCTGGGTGAAGCTTCCCATGCGTTTTCGGTGATCTGCCAGTGTGCCGACACCAAGCAGCGGCGTGCTGCGTTTATTTGGGGGAAAAAGAGAGAAAAACACGCCGATAGCTCGTTTTTTGTCGCCTCTTCTGTATTCAGTCCCTTCTGGCTTTCCCACTATGGCCAACTGATACAGGCTGTCAGATCCGCTCAAAAAATAGCGAGAGATTTACAGGTAGGAAGGCGGAGCCAAGCGCAAATAATAAAGATGGACACGGTGTTTATTCTGCGGAGCTGCGGGCCACCCGTCCGCCTTTTGTTTCCATGCAATTTAACTTACAGTTTTACAACTGATATGAAATTTAATCAGTTTTACGCGGTGAGGTTAAACCGCAGCTAAAGTTTTAGTATATAGACGTGGATTTTTCTATTCTAAAGGTCCAGCCGACCTTACAGTCAACGTCAGCGATCAAATGGAAACAAACTATGTTTTTTTTTTATTGTTGCCAGAAATTACAAATAAGAAATGACAGGCTATTAGGCCTAAAGTTACAAGCGTTGTGTAGACGCGAAATGTTCCTTCCATTGTTGCCGAGAGAATCCGGGGGCTTTTCTTATACGGAGCATGTTCCTAAGTAATTTCTCGGCGAAAGCATAACATTTAAGGGGAAACACGCTGTCGCCACTCCGCCCAGCAGAGGAAGCCGCCACAGGAGCGCAGATCGGAAACCTGTTGAGCGCCGCTGACGGCTTTTAAGCCGAAAATGCGCAGAGTGCAGGCGCCGCGATATCGCTGCGCAACCCGCATCAAACTGGCTCGTCATTAAACGCGTTCTCTTAACTACACATGAAACTAAACAAAAAAAAATGTGGCGTAGTCAATCAACTAGTTTTGTAAAACAAAGATCTCTATATATTGCCTATTTACCAGCTGGTGTAATTAAATAGACCGCCAATAAGTCGTAGTCTAGACGATATTAATCCGACCCTGTAAAATGACGCCGCTGTGTATGAATTATCTATAAACGTGACTCTCTTAAGAGGAATCACGCAGACATTTATAACACATTCATTCTCTCCTCCCAACTTGTCATACGAAATACGGATGCGTTCGTGATCGTTATAATAGATATGTATAACAACATGCTTTAAATGTACAAGTACCGCACGATGTATGTTAGTGCGTCAGTATCTTGACTTAATTTCCATCAGTGGA
Organism: Petrocephalus schoutedeni; assembly: GCA_026780765.1. NCBI lineage: Eukaryota > Metazoa > Chordata > Actinopteri > Osteoglossiformes > Mormyridae > Petrocephalus > Petrocephalus schoutedeni. Next base: position 7,912,166 of record JAODKL010000041.1, read on the forward strand.
AAACTGTTGAAAGAAAACAAAAGATATGGCTTCTGATCCACCTTCTACCGCTATCAGTGTGCACACGTTGGGAGGAAAGTAGGCAGGTGCTCCACCTGGTGGCTGTTACCTGTGTAGCTTCAGGAATAACTCCATAATTGTTACTATTACACTGCTGCTTGTTCTTTGCAAACGAAGAATGCACTGAGCATTACGCGTTCCTCAGTGCATTAAAAAAATAAAAACACCCATCTTCCATAACCAAGTTAATCTTTCATGCTTATACATGAAAAGATTTTTCAGATATGTCCAAGTGCAAGCCTGTTCTTTCAGGGGAAGCTGGACAGCAGGCTCATTGAAAGACGGAAGTCAGCCTGCGGCTCATTAAAGATCTAGGAAATAAGCAGATTGAGCAAACGGAGGCAAAACCACGCAGGACATGATATGGAAAAGGGGATTATAATCGCTGAACGACGTGCAACAAGGAACTCCAGCCTTTCACATTTTCAGTGGAAAACTCTGTTGGGTGGGACGCTTGGGACCCTCCACTTCAGGGCAATGGGGTGTGTTTATTTATTTATGGAGTCACGCTACAATGAGGAGATGGAGGCCAGTTGGCAGCGGGAACCACGGGGGAAAAACCGCTGAACGTCCGATGTTGTAGCGTTTACTGCCCGTTGACTCATAAGGTCATCTGTGAAAAGAGTAAAGCTACAAGCGAACAGGTGTCACTTTATACTTTAAGACATGGATACCGCATGCTGTCACCCTCCATGACCTGTAACAGTCGTTCTCATATATATACACACACACACACACTATAGTATGTGCGTGTATATATATATATAAAATTTGTTGTACATATTTTCTTCCACAGAGATGCGCATTTTTTCCTCCCCATAAGGGGGTAGCGTTGTCTGCAATGGGGCGGAGATGTGAAGATATACGAAGCAGTAGCAGGTCTGAGAGTTTGTCTGGGCATGAGGCATTAGAAATTCAGTGGCAGGCTTTGCTGGCAGGTAGTTCCCAATGCTTTGGTTTTGGCAGCGATTAGGACTAGACCATAAGGTGTCCTGATCTCCTCGCTCCTCACATTATTTACTTCTGCCAGATCTGTATTTCCTGGTCTGCTTACCGTGAAGACTGCGGTGTAGTTATCGGCTGTCAAAGGTGCTCCGCTGTGTAATATTTTCACTGCAGGGAGGGGAAGCACAAATTGCCTATACCGTAGAGTAGCAACTGACACCAAGATATTACACAGTAAGTTTGGGACAAAACTACAGCTAGTCAGTATATAAAACCACAGGTAAGGGGACATCAGACTGTACCAAGCGATCACCAATACGTTTTATTGCACTAGCATTATTTATGCAATTTTTAAGTGCAAAATACCTTAGTAAAATTTTTTGAGAAATCATTGCTAGAATATTATTCGCAGACATCAAGGTAAAGCATACTGGGCTCATAGACTGCAGGCTATTGTAACTTATCGCTAAGTCAGCTAAGTAAACTGAACACTGGCTGATCATCCGTGTACAGTATTATCCTTAATACCCCACCAAATTATGTTCCACCTAGTGCAATCCTCACATAATTTCACAGCCAATGTTCTTGACTTAGACTGGCTGAAATTGCTTTGCCATTTCCTGTTCCCATTGCTATTAATTCACCTTTGCACCTGTAACTATGCAGGACACGGTCATTCCCGGTGCAGTAGCTTACCTATAGCAGCCAAAAGAAAACGACGGGAGGTCAACAGGAGGTCATTGTCACTGCAATCCGAGATTCACTTTATATGCCCCCATCTGCGAATGAGCCGTGAAGGACGCAGGTGGGCTTTTATTGACAGACCAAGGTTCTGTGTATATTGCAGCAGACAGACCCAAAAAGCTGTTGCGTGCAATA